>JBBPFJ010001061.1:0-28173 GCA_037975025.1 Excoecaria agallocha
TTATTTTATGATTCTTTTATAGCTTTTTAGTTAGTATTTATTATTAAAAAAAGCTAAAAGAGTGAGGTTTTTGTAGAATTCTACAGAGTTCTTGGTTCTTAGTATTTGTATTTTACTTTTTGTTTGTTTTTAATTTATCAATATTAAGTGTGAGTAGTTTTCTCTTACTTTGCTAAAGGATGCTTGAATCCTTAACTCTATATTGTTATGACTTAATTTATGCTTAAACTAATGCAAGTCTTTATTATTTCTTAGTTTTAAGAAAAGTTTTATCTTTAGTTATCTAAATTTTAGTTGTTAACTCATTTAATTATTGGTTAATAATTGATCTTTGGTAAACCATTGATATGTATGTTCTTAGATTAATTTATTTATGTTAATGCATGATTATTTTCTAAACTAGATATAATTGTGTGTTAAATAAGGTAAGTTAAGATTAAGAAGAATTAAAACTACGAATAAGTGAAAATTAAATTTGCTTGAAAAAGAGTTTAATAGACATCTAAGGGGTTAACATCAGATTTTTATGCTAAGTATTGGATTTTTCCTAACAAGATAGGTTTAATGCTTAGAATGATATTCTTAATTTAAGCTATCTTGCTTTATTCATCTGATTTCTTCATAATCACTTATGTTCCTTTTTAATAAAGTCATTATAATATGAGTTAAGGTGGATAATCCTTTAGTGCAAGTTGTCTTTAATATTGATTTTTTACCAATTTTATTTACTTTCTTTTAGTTTAATTGTTTGAGACCCTGGTTGTTTGTTTAAATTTTTGTCTTTAATAAACCTTCATTATCATAACTTTGGGATTTCTCTTCTTTCTCACACATAGTTTCATTCTAAAAATCTAAACACTTTTATACATGCACAAGTTTTCCTTGGGTTTGATATTTAGGGATCATAATTATATTTTGATATTAATAGCTAATCTTAGTACACTTGCCATACACCGATCAAGTTTTTGGAGCCATTACCGAGGATATATTGGCGTTTGTTTACTTATTTAAATTTTTAAAGTGGATTTATGTGTTCTTCTTCTTCTTCTTCTTCTCTTTTTATTTTCTATTTATTAATTTTCTTATTTTATTTTGTAGGTGTCAATCATTTATGGTAAGAGGCGATCCAATTTTTCCTATTGACCCTGAAATAGAAAGTATATTTCATAGAATTAGGAGATTACAAGAGACCATGGATGATCAAGGGATATGTGTAGATCCACCACTCAATATCAATGACCTACCTCATAATGACCCACCTATAAATGATCCACCACCACCTAGAATAGAAGTACAGAACGAGCACTATCAAGCTCAAGGGAATGAGTATAGACCTAGAACCATTAGGGACTACGTTATTCCTAGGTGGAATGAAAAACATAGAACCATTAGGATACCTTATCATCAACTCTTTGAGATAAAACCTGCTACCATCACCATAGTATAAAGAAATCAATTTTTAGGTTAGAGATAAAGGATCCAGCTCAACACTTATATATATTTTTAAAAATTATTGATACCGTGCAAATCTCGAATTTATCAACGTATACTATTAGGCTTAAATTATTTCCTTTTAACCTCATTGGAAAGGCAAGAGATTGGTTGCAAATGCTACCAAATCAATCCATTCAATTATGGCAAAAAATGCAAGAGAAATTCTTATATCGATTCTTTCCACCTACTAAAATAGCCCTTATTAGGAAGAACATTATTGACTTTTAGCAGTTTTATGAGGAACCATTCCATAAGGCTTGGGCAAGATTTAGAAGACTCTTCAAAAGTTGCCCACACCATAAATTTGTTGTATATCAATTCATGTATATCTTTTATGCAAGTGTGAATCAAGCTACAAGGTATCTTATAGATGTGACTTCTAATAGAAGCTTTATGAATAAAATCCCTGAAGAAACTTCTTTACTTCTTAATGAAATGGCAATAAATAAGGCTCAATGGGTAACCTCTAGGGTTACTCAAAAGAAGCAAGGAGTACATGGTGTAGACAAAATAGCTATGCTAGAGGAACAATTGGAATTGATGAGAAAAGAACATTTAAAGGAAATAAATAAGCTTAAAATTCAAAATGCCTCAGGTTTATCTAATGGATGTGAAATTTACATAGGAACACAAGGAGCATCTAAGAATGGTGAAGGATTAGTGAAGGAAGTAAATGCCTTAAACTCTTACAGTAATACCTATACTCCAGGTTGGAGAACTCATCCTAACTTTGCATAGAGAGAAGGAAACCAAACAACTAACTTTAACTCTCAACCTAGAGCTCCTTTTAACCAAAACTTAGCTTCCCATAGCCATTCATCATATCATAATCAAGCCCAACTACACTACCCTTCTAACTATCAATCATAACCTTATTAACCACCTGAATTTCCAAAACCTCAACCCCCACAAGAAAATAAACCAAATTTAGAAGAGATGTTTGCTAGTTTTATAGCCTCCCAAAATACATATATGGCTACTCAAGATGTTAGGTGAAAATCCCAAGATATTTTTATGAGAAACGAAGATGCATCTATTAGGAACTTAGAAAACCAAATGGGACAACTTGCTAATTCACTCTCTAATAGAGCTCAAGGTACCTTTCCATCTAATTTGGATTAGAATCCAAAAGAGGAAGCCAAAGCAATCACTTTAAGAAGTGGAAAAAAGGTATAAGAAGCCGAAAATGTTAAGAGCTCTTCTAAAGTGGTGGAACCAATAACGGAGGTAAGTGTATCTAATCCCAAAATTATTGATGAGATATCTTCTGCTATTGAAAAAGGTAAAGGTAAGGAAAGATTAGTTTTTAGTGTGCTTGACGAATCTCAATTGCCTTATCCAACTCTACCTAGGAAAGAAAATCATAATAAGCAATTATCCAGATTTTTAAGCATGTTTAAAAAGTAGCGTGTAAATTTATCATTTGTTGAAGCTTTATTACATATGTCTAAATATGCTAAATTTATGTAAAAGCTTTGTACAAATAAGAAAAAGCTAGAAGGGGTAGGAATGGTTTAATTATTTAAAAATTATAGTGCAATTTTGATGAACAAAATTTCAGCAAAATTAAAGGATCCTGAAAGTTTTACTCTACCATATGAATTAGGAGGGAATTTTATTAGTCTTGCATTATGTGATTTGGGTGCTAGTATAAATTTGATCCCTTATTCAATTTACAGGAAATTGAACTTAGGAGATATAAAAAAGACCCAAATGATGCTACGATTGGCAGATAGATTCGTAAAAAGGCCTAAAGGGATTATAGAAGATTTGTTGGTAAATGTGGGAAATTTTATTTTTTCGATTGATTTTGTAGTAATGGATATGGAGGAAGATGGAAAAGTGCCTTTAATAGGAGGAAGGCCATTTTTGAACATGATGAAGGCATTGATTGATGTTCATGGGCAAATGGTCACTTTAAGGTTCAATAAGGAGGAGATGGTGTTTTATGTAAACAAAGTAATGAAGCATCCCTCATATAACTTTGAAGAGTTAATTTGCTTTGTAGATGGTGTTCAAGAATGCATAGAAGAAAAGCAAGATGAAATTCTATTAGATAATGAGCTTTAAAGTTGTTTGATAAATTTGAAGGATAGAGAAGAAGCTAGAAAAAATAAAGAGGAACTGATAAATGAACTAGAGAAATAACACAATGAGGAAGACAATATAGAGGATGAATTGTCCCCTCCTAAGGGAGAAAATTCTAAACTTAAAACTCTCCTTTCTCATTTAAAATATGTGTGTTTAGAAGATCATGCAAAACCAATAATTATTTCTTCACTTTTGACAGGTTTGGAAGAAAAGATGCTAATAGAAGTGCTAAAGAAGTATAAAGGAGCAATTGGTTGTGTAACATCCAATTTGAAGGGTATTAGTCCCAGTTATTGCACACACCAAATACCTATGGAGAATGATTTCAAACAAGTGGTACAATCCCAAAGGCGACTCAATCTAGCTATGCAAGAAGTGGTGAAAAAATAGATACTAAAACTCCTTGATGCAAGTATTATCTGTCCCATTTTTGATAGTAGTTGGATTAGTCTAGTCTAATGTGTAACTAAATAGAGGCGAGTGCCTGTCATAACTAATGAAAATGATGAACTCATCCCAACACACACGGTGACATAATGGAGAGTATGTATAGATTATAGAAGGTTAAATAATGCTACTAGAAAGGATCATTTTCCTTTACCTTTCATTGACCAAATGTTTGAGAGATTGGTAGGAAATATATTTTATTATTTTCTAGATGGATATTCGGGGTATATGCAAATATCTATAGCCTCAAAAGACCAAGAAAAAACCACATTCACATGCCCTTATGGCACATTTGCATATAGGAGGATGCCATTTGGTGTTTTTAATGCCCCCGTCACTTTTCAACGATGTATGATGGCCATATTTCATGATTTTATTGAAAAATTCATGGAGGTTTTCATGGATGATTTTGCATTATATGGTTATGAGTCTTGTTTGAATAATCTTGCATTAGTCTTAGAAAGGTGTAAAGAAACTAATCTTATTCTTAATTGGGAAAATTGCCATTTTATGGTAAGGGAAGGAATAGTTCTAGGCCATAAAATTTTTGAGAAAGGAATTGAGGTAGATAGAGCAAAAGTAGATGTCATTGATAAATTACCTTCTTCAACTAGTATTAAAGGTATTAGGAGTTTCCTTGGTCATGCCGATTTTTATCTTCGGTTTATTAAGGATTTTTCAAAATAGCTAAACCACCGTCTAATTTATTGCTTAAAGATGTTACATTTAACTTTGATGATAAGTGTTTGCAAGCTTTTAACTTGTTAAAATAAAAGCTAATCATGACACCAATCATAACATCACCGGATTGAATTTTACGATTTGAAACTATGTGTGCTGCTAGTGACTATGCAGTAAGAGAAATTTTAAGATAGAGAAGGGAGAAAGTTTTTCATCCTATCTACTAAGTGAATTACATAACTACTGAAAAGAAGTTATTGGCAATTGTATTTTCCTTTGAAAAATTCAGACCTTATCACCTTAGTTCTAAAGTCATGGTGGAGTCGAATCATGCAACGTTAAGGCACCCTTTTGCAAAGAATGATTCTGAACCGAGGCTTATTCGATGGGTTTTATTGTTACAAGAATTCAATGTAGAAATCAAAGATAAGAAAGGAGCTAAAAATTTTATAGCTGACCATCTATCTACATTGGATCATGCTAACATTGAAAAGGGAGAAATTTCTTATTTATTTTCTATTGAACATATTTGTGCTATTTATTCTTGTCAACATTCAGTCCCTTGGTATGCTAATATTGTTAATTTCTTTGTAAGGAGTTACCTTCCCAAGGATTTTATTTGGCAATAAAAGAAAAAGCTTCAAGCGGATGCAAGGCATTATCTTTGGGATGGATCAAGTACTTCGAAGATGTGTTCCAGAGGTAGAGCAAAGAGATATAATAAGGCGATGTCATAGAGGAGAAGTTGGAGGTCACCATGGACCTAACCACACGGTATAAAAAAAATCTTTAATTCAGTTTTTTCTGGCCTATTCTCTTTGTGGATGTTAAATCATTTATTGAATCATGTGATAAATGATAAAGAATAGGAAATATCTCTAAAAGGGATGAAATGCCATGAATAATGTGCTATAAGTAGAAATGTTTGATGTTTGGGGTATTGATTTTATGGGGCCATTTCCAAATTTATTTGGATTTGAATATATTTTAGTTGCTATAGATTATTTAAGTAAGTGGGTAGAAGCAATAGTATCTAGTACATCAAACCTAAAATCGACCATGTCAATAAACTCTTCTGGCAAGGTACATAGTTCCTAGTGAGTAAATCGAAATATATGAAGCCTTGAATCCCAGTATCGAGCAGCTGCAAGTAGCAAATTCCTATCTAAAGTCATTTTTCTCAAAACTCTCACACCAAAATAAGAGGCTACTCGATGATCCTCCCTTGTTCTTACATCATCTAATAGCCAATTCAATTTTGCAAGTCCAGTCGATATGGTTACAAAATTGTTTTAAGTAGTCTAAGTTCAAAAAGAATGAATAATAATGAACGGCTAAAAGAAAAATAGACAGAAAAAGAAAAGAAAAGAAAAGAAAAGAAGAGAAAGAATAATACCTGAAGGAAGCTTCCAGTAGGTGAAAAGTCAAAAGCATGAAAACCAAGAAAATGAGCACTATTTATAGAAAAGTGATGAGGGACGGCCATCCCTCACCACTGAACGAACCACAGGCTGCCCATCCCTCACTCTGGAAAGCCAAAAGTTACATTTTTCATATTCCATGCATTGCACATATATATTATTGCTTTTATCTTTATATGTGTTTTGCAGGAAATTTAAAAACTCTAATGACTTGAATGTTCAAATCTAGAGGTTTCAAAATATGAAAAGTCATATGCCTCGAACAACGTTTAAATTTCAAGGGGTATTTTAGAATTTTGGTAAAAATATATATTAAAATTGTAATTAAAACCTATAAATAATATAAAAATAATAATAACTCATAAAAAAGTGTTTATAATGTTGTAAATTAATTTTAGATGGATAGAGGATGAAAACGGTCAAAAAATAAATGAAAATGGAGTTAAAATATGAAAAATAGGAGAAAATCAAAGTTCAGGAGCATTTTGGTCATTTTGACCTGAGGGGCGGGATAACATGTCTATCCTGTTGTCACTTAGAGACAGATAGTTTGCCTGTCCCTCACTATATTTCAGTAATATAAAGATATTTTTCTACAATTTTTGGCCAAACTTCCATTGTTTCGATTTTTCAAGCTTTTCTTTCCAATTTTTTTGTCACTTTTTCTCTCATCCGATGTCTAAATCATAAGCCATTTACACCTACAGACTCTTGGGAGTGAGGCACACTTCAAGGAATGTAATTTCTTTGCCATTTTTGCTTTTTTCTTTTTATCTTCTACAAGTAAGTAACATTTTTTTATCATTTTCTTCTTTTATTACTTAATTTCTTAATTAATTTATAAACTAGGCTAGAAGACTTTAGTTTTAGGCATAATGGGCACGAGCACTTATTATTATATCAATATGTATTGTTATGTTTGTTGTTTTAATTTGAAAATAATTGATGCCTTGTAGTTTAAGGAACGTAGAGCAAATATCAAACTTACTTTGCATGACACTATAGATAATCAAAATACCTTGTGTATGAGCACATGAATCTGTAGCATTATTTTTTAGGTAGAAATGTAGATAATCTTCGAATTTTAAATGCACTTTTTATGTTTGTTTTTGCACCAAGCATGAATAATTCAAGTTCCTGGTTGTTTGTTAGCCTTAATGGCCCGTGGCTTGTTGTATTTATCCAAATTCATATTCTGTGCTGGGAGACAGTCACATTCCTAGCCGAAATGATATCAAAATTTCATCTCATTTTAACTATTCTTAAAAAATGTGAAATGTTTATATTTGTATTGCCTGGTAGCCTTAATGGCCTGTGGCTTGTCATTTGCCTTTAAACATATTTTGTATGCAGGGGTCAATCACATTCCTAGTTGGAATACTGTCGAAATTTTGTCAAAATCAATTGAAATGCATAAATATATAATATTATGGGCACATAGACCTTGAGGGCCCACATGTTGTTTAAATATTGCTTGTATACAAGGAGCATCTCATTCCTCACCAAAACACTACCCTAATTATACTTAATTTCTTGTAAAGTGTGCAAGGCATTTACATCTCATCTTTTATGGATGATGATTAGAATTATACATGCATTACCTATATAGATTATTTGTCAATATTTTATTTTCAATATAATCCTGACACTTAGACTTGCTTGAAGTCACAGTCGAGCACGAACTAGCATATAACATTTTTTCAAGATGCCTTATAGGACAGTACATCCACAGCCTTCTCAACTAGTGCTGGATTATATGATAGATGCACAGGATATAAGGTACCAAATCCTGGGGTAGGTCCAATACAGAACTAGTAAATTCATGTCCAGGCAGTTCCTGAAGGAGTTTGGATTGATTAAGGAGCCTGACAGGCTGTTAGCCAATGCAGACTAGATCTGTTTCTTTTCTCCAGCCTTCAGGACGTACCCAAATATGACCCGGAGGTCCTAGCCACTTTAGAGTATGGATGGTATCAGTGGTTAGACACTAAAGAGGGGGGCAGTTAGATTCAGAGCTTTGAGGATACCCTTCAACATTACCAGATTCAGGTTTGCAGAGGCCATGGCATTTCTAAGCGGGCCACACACAATTACATCTCCCAGGAAAATGGATAGGAACATATGGAGAGTTATGACCCTAACAAGAGCAATGTACAACTCATAATGTTGTCTCTTTAAATCTATAGATATATGCAGAGATTTCTATCGACCTCTTACCTTGGGCATACTAAGAGCCCAAGTAATGTCAACTCAGCAGATATCACCAGCTTATGAAGGGTGCAGGAGGGCCACTATATAAACATCTCATACGAGATCATATAAACGTTGACCAGGATGAGTACTGTACCAGGGGCTCAGGTATGTGTAGAAAGGGTTTTCGCCAGGTTACTCAGATTCCTCGGACTAGAGGATAAGTACTTTAGGGATCCAATTTAGGGGAGCATACACATAAACTTATAGGTAGCTATCTCTATAACCATGGTAGTATCTGTACACGGGCAGAAGGGCCAATACAGGTTACTTACAGTGCCAGAGACATGGAAGGATCTTGGCCTTGATCCTATAGTCCTAGATGCAGTATATCAAGCTAATGGATAGTGTCAGAAGGTAGATAAGGCACCAACAAAGCCTTAAGTACCTCCAGTGTAGCCAACTTAGCAGAATGATCAGCCATAGGAGGTAGAGGAGACCAAGGATAGACTTTGACTATGCATTTGACATGCAAATTGATATATAGGACCTCCTAGGTGGTTCACCACAGACTCCAGTATGCCTTAGGTCCCATATAAGAAATCAAAGGTTGCCTTCTATAAGGTTTTCTCCGTATGGGCATCCTAGAGCATCATCATCTTTAGCTTCTCCTTCTCATGGATACTCGAGGGCATCTAGCTCTACTGCACCTCCATCATCAGTTCCACCTTTTCCTACATAGACACCAGCAATTGCTCTTTCAAATGATATATCTCAAAGGTTGGTAGCCATAGAGGAGACTCAAAGGGTTATACTTATAGTAATGTAGTCACTCCGGACCTTACAAACAGTGTCCAAACTCTGTAGATAAAGGTTTAGAGCTTTCGAATGGATATAAAAGTTGTAGGGTGTAGGTTTGATGAGTTTTTATAGGTAGTCGATGACTCTATCACCCAGCTTAAAGATCAAGGCATAAGTATTGAGACTAAAATCCCAGGAGCCAGATAAGTTATGGTCGAGATAGATGAGTAGCTAAGGAGAGTCACTCCAGGGTAGTTTATGAGGTAGGATAAGGATTAGAGAGACTTACAAGGGTTATAGCACAGGTGTTACAGCCAGTGACATCGACGATCTAGAGGTTTAGGTTCATATTCGAGTAGGCAAGGGAGCATCCACCTCTAGCACTTTAGGCCATAGCACTAGCCGGCCTCCCAGACAATCAGCTTACAAATAGTTATCAAGGCCAGCTTATCGCATAGCATCTAGTGACTCTTTATTTTGTATTTAGGGAGTTCTAGTTATTTTATTGAAAATTTTGATGTATATAAATAGAGCTGTGAATAACTTATTTTATTGCATCCTTGTACATTACATTTCATTTATTGTTGTTAAAAATGAAAGAATGAGTAACAATGTAATGAAACTAAAAGACAACCAATAAATAACGACACCATAACAACACATAAATAATAAAGCAAGAACTTAAAAAAGAAACAAAAAAGGAAAAATAAAGATGATGACAAAAAGATCAAATTTAACAAGAAGTGTGCTAACATTTAACACTTTTCACGATATGTACTTTAAGCCCATATTAGAGGGGATATGTTTACTCATCCAACAAAGATGCACCATAAAAAGATGTGCAAAGTATGTAAAATCCTTCTGAAGTTTTCAAATCCATCCATCATGGGTTAAACCTATCTTCATTATTCATCGAAATTGGTGACGTCTCATAGATGCACATTTTCCAAAATGATGTCGAATATCCTAATGAATTATCACAAATGCACACTCATCAGAGATCTCCCTAAACGATAGATGTATATCTATCAAAAATAACCCTAGTGAAATGCTACCGAAAGAAAACAATCACCAACAGGTCAAACGAGAAATACCATCGATCAAATATTAACCTAATCACCTTGCTTGATGTTACAAGTCTTTTTCAGCCTCAGTTAAGTACAACAAGTTATCTTGATCAAGCATGCCCTAGGCACTTATCGAATCCAACCATAGTATTTTGATTTTGCATGCCCCAGATGCTAACCAGATAAACTTAAAGAATGCTAATTATGCTTGTCCTAGGCACTAATCAATCTTTTCCAAGTCATCTCAATTTTGCATGGCCCAGGTGCTAATCAAATGCATTAAAATAAATTGATTATGCATACCTCAAATGCTAATCAAGCATAAAATATTCTTTTTTATCTCAACTCTACATACCCCAGGTACTAGTTGGACAAATAGAGACTTACCGCCTTCAATGAAGTTAGTCTTAAGTCTTGATTCTGCATACCCCAGGCACTAATCAAGAAAAACCTTTCGTTGTCTCAATTCTGCATGCCCCAGGCACTAATTGAACAACTAGAGATTCAACACCTTTAATGGAGTCAGTCTTAAAACCCTGATTTTGCATACCCTAGGCACTAATCAGGGATTCTAAGCAATAAATCAACTAAGAGATTCGCTGCCTCAATCACACATCTTTTCCTTTTACTCTAAATTTTGGCTCACTTTGGTACCAATGCACCAGCTCCCCAAATTTGGGGAGAGCTATAGATATCATGACCTAAGGCAATATAGAATAAGGTTACCCGATGATTAAGAAACATAATATTAATGAAAACAAGGTTCAAATCTCAAAGCACCAATCGCATTTTTTTCACTTTTTCAAAGATTTTCATGATTTTTCAACATATTTTCAAAAATTTCCAAGTGTTTTAGCAAATTGTGCATAAAAACTTGGTTTTGGCTAGTCAGTGATGACAAACAACCATCAATCACCTGAGGGGTGCCCGTCTGTGGGTCCCTCTCTCCTGTATAGTCTAAACCAGGGCCTTTTTAGTAATTTAAGGGTTTAGTGATGAGGGATGCCCGTCCCTCACTCGAAACTCAAATTTTCCTATGATTTTCTCAATTTTAAAATATGAGAGTTATCTACAAAAAATAAAGAAGGATTTGAGGGATCTAATCTCTAATTTTGAGGGATTTTGAGTTTGATTTCAATTAAAACTCTTCTTTAGGTATTTAAACTTAAATCTAGGGTTTTGAAAAAAAAGGGATCATTTTTTGAAAGAGCCACCATTAGAGATGAAGGAAGGTTCCTTTCTCTCTCTAAAAATTATGCTCTACAATTATAGCTAAACACACACAACAAAAAAGAATTTCATAACTATCTTTGAAAATGAGAAATGCTAATCAAAGAAAAAAAATTGGACTATAATCACCATAGAGTCAAAATATCTCATAAGGGTAATATTCTAGGCCTTTTTTTACTTTCTCTCTCTAGATTTTTTTACATTATCATTGAATTTTTTAATGTATGGTTACGTGTTTTAGTTATTTCATTTAAATGATAAGTATGTTTGATGTAAGTGTGTTTCGTTTCTTAATCATTTAACTTGCTAGAGGCATGATAATTCTTTAGAGATTCATCTAATGTTAAATATGTAAAGCTTGCTCTCAATGTTTTAAATTTTGTATTTTTGTGATTTTAATGTAGTTAATGCATGATTATTTGTTTTTGGTATGATTTAACATATTTTATAGTCTAAATATTACATGTGTGGGATAAAATGTCACCTTAGCATTTTTTTTTGCCATTTTTTCTCATTTTTATATGTTTTTGGTTCTGTTCAGAGGCGATGGATGGAAAAAAGAGCTGAGCTATGGGTCCGTTCTCCTTATCCATCATGTAGTCCCTTATATAGCTGTCCCTCACCATTTTTGGCCATCCGTGAGTATTATTTAGGCAATATTTCATGTATTTTTGGCCTTTTACTATATTTTTGCATTACATATTTATTTAATATAACATTTATGCATATTTATCATTTTTTTGCTTATGTACAACATATGTTTTATATGATTAACATTATTTTGCATGTATAAATATTTTATGATTATTTTGTTATTTCTTGTACACTAATTTCCTTATTTTTTGAGATGAATTTTTTTAGTAAATTGGCACATTTACATGTTAGAGGATTTGTGACTCTTTTTGAATCAAAAATCGTGTTTCCTAACAGGTCATATTCCCTGGTGATGTCAATCGCCCTTTTTTATTCATTTATTATGATTTTGTTTATTCATTTTGCTTTTATTTTCTTTATAGTTCGTTATTGATGATTATTTATTTCGGATGTATTATTTTTTCAGGGTTGTAATAACTAGCTTACAAAAGGGGTTTCCAAGCACGCTGAGATAAAAGACACTTAAAATATTTTCTATCTAATAAATTGGGCTTTTAATATAAAATATAGACTAATGTCCAATTTTTAGCCTAAAGTTCACAATGAAAGTGTTTTGCAAATCTGCATGAGGGAAACAATGTTCCCATCCTAATTAATTGCCTATTTTATGTATATATGTATATATGTAGGTACATTATTTCCATCCTGTATTAGTCTTGGAACGATTTGCTTATGTAATAATTTAAGTAGATCTTTATTTTTTATTTTGTGTATTTGATTAGGATGTTTACTTATTTATATCGCAAATGCATCGTGTGTGATAGGAGAAAGGATTACTTTTAAAACTTAATTATAAATCGATACCTAACCAAAATGCCTAATAAGAGGGATATCCCGAACACCAATCTCTGATAAAGCATCAAAATGAGGTCGAGAATCAATTTTTAATGTTCTTTTAGGTGGTGACCTCATGACACCTGCCTCTTTTAGCCCACTTGTAGATGTTTTTCATGGGTTAACCATCAGCAATAAATTGGACTTAACCCTATTTATTGCAAAATGGCTAGTTTATGATAAACATGAGCCTCTTCCAATCTCGAGCCCTAAAAATAGGCGAGAGTGAACCCCAAAGTGAGGGACGACTTCAGGGTGAGTCATAGTAGCAGTGCTCGATATCTGGTGACCTACTCGGGTGTCATGTATGTGGGTGTAGGCCGAGCCGAAGTAGTGCATACGGTTCTTCAAGGCATCCTGCAAAAAAGAGTATATGTTAATTTTTATGACTGACTTAGGTCACAAGTAAACCAATGTGTTAGAAATAGTCAAAATTTTGGCAGCATGCCAGCTTGAATGAAGACAACCAACCTAAATGGAAATGTATATTAGGCACCATAATACAATGTACCACATGACAAGCTTATATTGGGTCCTTTAGCAAGTATGCATGATAAACAAGGTATAATACATATTTTATATTCTATGCAAATTCTAATAAAAATTTGGTAGTATTTCGGCTAGGAATGTGCTTGCCTTCTATGCAAAAAAAAATCAATTTAACCCAACCACTACAAGAAAATTGCAATTTAGCAACGGAAATTAGCAACGGAAAAAGTCAATTTTTCATTGCTAATCAAAAATTGCAATGGAAATTAACAACGGAAATTTCGGTTGCTAATTCGGCGATTGCTATTTTTAGCAACGAAAATTTTATTCCGTTGCTAAAAATAGCGCTGTAAGATTCGGTGACTTGGACAAATTTAGCAACGGAATATAAACTTCTGTTGCTAAATTTAGCAACGGATATTGATTTCCGTTGCTATTTTAGCAACGGAATTCATTTTCCGTTGCTAAATTCACCCATAAGTAAAAAAATTAATGACAGTTCTGTCCGTCGCCAATCCGTCGCTAAACATTATTACAGTTTTTAAATATCAGAAAACCATTATTTCATCAGGCTAGTTACTTGCTGCATATATCTAATCAAATATTAACTTAACTGCTTAATATATATATCTCTAATGACTCAACAATATGACATAAGGAAGCTGATAACAATTGAATGTTTAATTTAAATTATATATGATTTTGATGGATTAGGAGCAATTATGCATGGAAGATGACAATCTTATTTCCTAACAAAAGCCCATGTTAAAGCTAATAAAAATGCTTCTCAATTCAGTTACATGGAAATCAAATTGATCTCTAAGTCATTTTTTTTTATAAACTGAAGTTTTATTAGAAAAGGGAGTTGGGAACCAAAACAAGATGCACCGGCAAGAGAAACGGAGCACATAACCTACAACCAAGAGAACATGGCCTGCTACAATTCTTAAAAAAAGAACTTGTCTATCTAACAACAACAAAAACATATTATAATCTAGAGACAACATAACCACTATCAAGGAACATAGCTTCAACATCAAAAGCCCAAGTTGCAATATATGTAGTTCTGGCCAGTAGGGGCTAATTAAAATCACTTTTCAAAAAATAATAATAATAATAATTTTATGACAAAATAGTTTAGAGAATTCATCCAATAATCTGATACTTTTGGTATGCAAACATGCGCACCGCTTGATATATCTTTTAATTTACAGCCATTTAATTTTTTTATTGTCAATAAAAAAAATGAGTGAACATTTTTTCTTAACACTTAACAGTAAGAAATGCAACAATTTTTTTTTTAAAAACTATCACAATGTTTAGTGGTTGCTACAATATAAAAATTCTAGCGAAACTAAAAGCCAAATTAATCTAATATATTTTTATTATATAAATAAATTTTATTTATATTAATTACAAATACATAGGCAGCTTCCATAAATTATCTCATAAATTAAAGTATCTATAAATTTTTAATCAATGATATTAATCAGTCATTAAGAGGCATATTTAGGCAGGGATTTAATAAGGGGAAAAAAGGGAAAAACTGAAGTTCCACAATGCAGTGTCCAGAGTCCAGAATCAGCCAAAACCCTGAAACAATCCCAAGTAAACCCTAAAATAAACACTAACCGTTCAATCGAAGCACATCCAAAGTATAAAAGTCGCTCTTGTTTCCCTATCCAAACTCCATTGAAGCTAGGGTTTACAGAGAGCGCCGACCATCGAGTTCCCCAGATATTCGGCTCTGCGCCCATCCTTCACCTGCTTTTCTTCTCAAATATCAAAAGAAATCTCAGAAAACAAAATTTAAAACACATAGAGCAAAATGAAATTAGAAATTATATACAAAACTAGACTAGCCAGAAATGAAAGCCTCATGCTTCCCAATAAAAGAGAAATTAAAACAAACAGACGCAACCCATCTTTGCAGAAGAAACCGAGAGAGAGAGAGAGAGACCTGAGATAAGATTACAAAGCCGAAGAGGGAAAATATAGAGGAGAAGAGGAGACACTCGAGATTTAGAAAAGAAAGGGTGGTTCAATTTGGGTGGGAAACATGAAAATGCAATTTCAATTTGCCCTAAAAGGTGAACGTCCAAAAAAGGTAAAATTTCATTATAAATAATAACTATATACAATTAAAATTTTAATTTATATACTCATATAATTATTATACTAAAAATATATAAGTACTAGTTGAGTGACATTAAAAATAAATGAAATTAATTTGTAATGTACTTATGTGATAAATTGCTTAGTTTACATATCTATATATATAGATATTTGTACAAAAAGTTTATAAATTCATGTGCTTATACACAAGGTCATTCCTAGATATAGTGTCATGCAAATAGTTTTTATAAACTTAAGTTACAATCTTAAAGGCATTATTCAAACCTAAACTAAAAGGTAGTATGTTCACGCATATTATCTACTACTGGAGTATAAAAATACAAAAAAAAGGTCTAAAGCATAATTAAAATAAAATAAATAAATAAAATGTAGGGAAATCCCAAAGGATACTTACTTGTGAAGGGAACAAAGGACAAAAGAAAATGCAAAAAAAAAGAAATGGATCGCTCCTTGAAGTGCGCACCGATCCTAAGAGAATTTAGGTGCAAATAGCTCAAAAAATGACCAAAAATGGAGGAGAAGGTTTAAAAAAATCGAAAGAATCTCTAAAGCTTCAAAAATGGTGGTTATAGGAAGAAGACGAAGAAGAAGAAGCCTTTTATTTTCAAAAATTTAAGCTACAGATGGAAAGCTTGTTCCTTGCTAGCAACAAACAGTAGTATAATACGTCCCGTTTGTCACTACATTTTGACCATTTTCCCTTTTTTCTTTCTTTTTAGTTTTTATTTCTTTATTTTTAATTCATATTTACATTATTTATCTAAAAACACATTATTTTTGTCCTTGTTACATATTTACTACACTATTTTATTTTATTTACATATTTACATACCTGTATTATTTATTTTACTCAGATGTGTTTACTAAAAACCCAAAATACTCCCTGAAATTTATCATGTCTCTTAAACTTCCTAGTTTTTATGTCCAAAATATTCAGAATTTATCTACCTTAGCCATAAAACTTTTGTATTCCCTACAAAAATTAAAAAAATAAAAATGTAACAATATGTACATGCAATGTATAATACATGGAGAAAAATACATGTTGGTCGTCCAGAGGTGATAGATAGATTGGTCGTGGCTCTCTTCTTAAAGGATGACCATTTGTCATCCCTTTTCTATAAGTAATGCCCATTTTGCTTTGTCTTTAGCCTTTGAATTTCCCTTTTCCCAAAGAAGCTCCTGCTAGGTACTTTATTTTTCTTTCCTTTCCATTTTCTTTCTTTGTTTTGGCCATTTTTCTTTTAGTTATTTATTTTTTCCTATCATTTTTTACACTTATACCACTTGAAAATAGTTGTTGCCATAACTTCTGCACTTGCAAAGATACATCGGTTATTGGATGACTTGAAAACCTAGAAAGACACTCATCTGGCTCCATACTCGAATCTGAGGTTCCTTATGAGAGTATCCTTTGACAGAAACTTGATTTTTTATGTTGCTTGGTATTAGGATCCTAGATTCTATATGTTTAGGTTTACACACCAGGAGTCATGCCCTTTATTAGAGGAATTTACTATGATAGTCGATGTTAGTTTTACACCTAGTACCCCACCATATCTGCCTTTTGTTATTCCCAATTTTCCCAGGGAGGTGAGTCGTGCCCTAACCATTCTTCCTTTTAAGGCTAGAGGTTTAGTATCTTATGGGAGGACCTTTTCTTTGGAGCCCTTAATGGATGTACTGGATGACTTTGATGATGTGCCTACTTTTCAGTCTGTTGTCATTTTACTCTGCTACTTTGCTCGGTGCCCATTAATGCATATTGATGACTTAATGATTGGGGACTATGCACTATTTAGTATTGTGGATGGTGTATAGAGAGGGAATAACCCATTTCCTCTATTTTTAGTAGAGACCATCATTGGTTTAAATTTTGTTCATCACGATCCTTGCTCCTATCTCACTGGTAGTCCTATGATGCTTCAGGTATGTCCTTATTTTAAAGGTAGTATGCCCCTTGTGGGTTTTTATACTAGTTTTTCTTATTGAAAAATGAATCTTTTTATATTTTCACATATTTTCTTGCGTTATTTTTCTTGAGATAGATCCAACTCACCCCAACAATTTTTTTTTCAGATATGGCTTCATGAGAAGTTAAAGCCACTATCAAATCCTCCCTCTCGAATTAGAGCCATAAGCACTTACCCTATGAGATATGTTATACTTAGGCATTTGTAGCATAAGGTTCTGTCAATCCAGGATAGAGTTGACTTGCTAGCCCGCTTGACAAATGATGAAATTATATTCATGTGTACCTTGTTGCCCATTACTTTCATGGCTTGAGATGGAGCATCTGGATATGTTCCTCTATGTGGATTGCATTGGGCTACTTTATATGTCACTGTCTGCTATGCTCATCAGTTCGGGGATCATCAAGATATTGTTAGGTGTCTACTGGGTTTTTGAGGTGGCATCTTCATTTTTCTTTTCATGTTATAGTACCATTGGTGGAGCATACCCGACTCCCTGTGAGGATTACTATTTTCAAGATAAACATTTGTGACTTTACCACCTCTGCCACTTACAAGCAATGGATCAATAGTCCAATGATTGACAATAGGCTATCATATCTTAGGCACCTGGATAGAGAGATAGTTGTGATACATATAGATTAAATTAGATACTATCACAGATTATATGTTTGCTTTTATTGAACTTTTTAAATTTGAACATGTGAAAAGAATATGCTACTTTTAGCTATGTTGATGATGTTATAAATAAATGCATGAAATTTTTTTCTAATTTCAGTATACATGATTAGTATTTGATATTATCCCAATGACATATATTATTTAATCTCAAAATGAAACTTTAAAAACATCATAATTTCTGTCATCAATCAGCCTTTTCAAGTTTTCTTGATTGATTATTTTCTCTCAGCCTCTAATTTTTGCCCAAGGTGCCTTTTTTCAATTTTAACCTTGACAAGGCATCCAATTTTACCAAGGCTATCGTTTCTTTCGGTTTTTGAATTGTAAGGCATTTATTATCTTCTTTTTCTCTTTTTTGGTCTTAGCCATGAAACCTTTTTAATCTATCTATGTTCATCAATTTTTTGAACTTATTGCCATTGCTGTCTAATAAAATGGCTAGTCCCTTGGATAATAACTTTTTGAGCATGAAAAGGCCTTCCTATATGGGCCTAAACTTACCTCGGATGTCTGGATTTCTTGACCTCATCTATTTGAACACTAGATCTCCCTCCTTTAAAGGATGTTGCTTAACCTTATTCCTAAATGAACGAGCTAGTCTCTTCTAATAAATCTGATTGTGATAGTATGCTTGCATTCTATCCCCATCTAATAGGTTGAGCTATGATAACCTCTATTTAGCCCATTTTGCTTCTGGTATCTCAACTTCTAAAACCACCCTTAATGATTAATGCTTAATTTATACTGGCAATATTGCTTTTAATCGTAAACTAAGGAAAATGGAGTGGCCTCTATTAAAGTTCTGGCTGCATTCCTATAACCCCATAATGAAAAAGGTAGCTTATTAGCCCAGTCTTTATAAGTCCAAACCATCTTGACTAGGACTCTTTTAACATTATTATTAGCTGCCTCAATTGCTCCATTCATCTAAAGTCTACAGGAGAAGACTTATGATGTTGAACCCTATACTTAATAAGCATTTGCTTGGTTTTACCAGAGAACTGTAACCCATTATCAGACACTATATGATGGGGAAAACTATATATACATATCAAATTAATTTTGATGAACTTAGCCATATCACTTAAGTCTATCTTTTTGAAGGATTCTACTTTTACCTACTTGGTAAAGTAATCAATGGCCACTATGACAAACTTGTGCCCATTCAAAGCAAATGGACAGATCATGCCCATAATGTCTATGACCCATACGGTAAATGGCCATCGTGACATGAGGTTGTATGACTCAAAAATAGGTAAATGCTTTAGAATAGTCAGTGTCCATTGTAAGTTAAAAGAACCCCAGACATATGATTTTCTTAGCTAAGGCTAAACCATTCATATGGACCCCATAAACTCTCGTATGCACTTCTTCCATTACCTTTTTTACCTCCTTTTCATCCAAAAACTTAGCTGAATTCCATCAAGCTACCTCTTATAGAGTATTCCTCCTACAATAATGAATTGGGTTGACGGCTTACGAATCATCCTTTTATCCTTTTTGATAGCTTTCTCAGGAAATATCAACCATTCCAAATAGTTTTGAATGTCATAATACTAAGGTTTTCCATCATCTGCCTCAATATCCATAATTTATTTATCTTTAAAACACGGCTTATCAAAACTCAAAATCAGAATAGGCATCATACTCACGCCTTTTGGATTACCCATTTTGATGCCAAGGTGGTTAAGGCATCAACTAGTTGGTTTTCTTCTCTAGGCACATATCCAAAAGTCCAAACCACAAATTGGTTACTCAAAGCTTTCAGGCACTTAAGATAGGGCAATAATCACTCTTCCTTAACTAACCATTTATCTTTCACTTGATAGACTATCAAAGATGAGTCTCCAAACACTTATGCAGACTTTGCTCCTACAACTAACAAGGCTTCTAACCCAAAGATGCAAGCTTCATATTTAGCTTCATTATTCATGGTCTTATATCTTAATTTCCTGGTTAACGACATTTTCTCTCCTTTTAGGGTGACTAAGATCACTCATACTCCTGCTCCTTTATGGTTCAGAGCCACATCAAAATACATCTGCCAACCTTAGATAGTTATGATCATACTATTCTTATCAAGGAATTCATAGGTCATATATTCACCTTCTAACTGTTAATCAACCAGGAATTCTGCTACTGCTCTCCCTTTGATGGTCTTCTTAGTGATGTATTTTATATCAAACTTTTTTAAGAGAATCAACCACATTCTTATTTTCCCTAGAAGTGAGAGTGCTTCTTGTAAATACCTAAGAGGGTTCTACTTAGCCATGCTTGTATCCTATAGGAGTGAAAGTAGTGTCTCAATTTCTTCGATGCCCAAATGACTGCTAGATAAATTTTTACAACTTTTATATACTTTACATCATAAGGGAGAAACTTTTTGCTATGGTAGTATATTGTATACTCAATCCTAAATTCATCTTCTTTAGCCATCATTGCCCCTACTGAGCTATCTTCAATGGTAAATTACAAAATTAGAGGCTTACCTATCTGAGGCAATCTTTATATCGATGGATGCAGTAGGTATCCCTGATGGTATTCAATGCCTTTTAACAATCCTCATTGCAGACCACTAGCTAATCCTTCTTTAGTAGCTTGAATATGGGCTTGTAAGTCAAGGTCAACTTAGCTATGAACCTGCTTAATTACAAAATTATTCCTAAGAACCCTATAACCTCTTTTTCCTTCTAAGGTATTGGTGTAAAGACTACCTTAGGGGTTTCTATAGAAATATCCATATTCATAATCATATTAATTAATAATTATTTAGCAATCGCATCCTATTAAATAACATTTATATCCAAAAAGGAATTACTACAAGTATTTGATTTAGTACAAAATTGAAATATACAAGGGCAAAAGCAAAAGATGATGTCTTCATACATTAACTCCTCCTAAGGTTGGCCTTTTTACTACAGATCAAACCCTTATTGGAGAAAAATTAACTATAGTACCTATATGGATAAAAAAATTATGCTAAGCTATACAGCTTAGTGGAGAATAATCAATATGTGAATGACCACTCATAGTAGTCATTCTCAAGCATACTTAAACATGCATTGATACAAAAAATATAGCTGGTCTCATTACCAATTGATAATAAAGAATCGTATTCAATTACATTAACCAAACATAGATGAGAACAAGTGTATCACAATATTAATTAGCCATTTCTTATCAACACATTTCTTTCTATGAATGCCCACCTAAGTTATGTAGGTGTGGATAACAAGTATTATTGTCACCCATAGGTATCGATTATATGAATATCCAAAGGTATTATTCTTGTGGATACCCAAAGGTATCAAACCAGTGGACCCAAATGGGGTCAAAATTATGGTCCCAATTAAGGACAAACATAAGGCCCCAACATCTACCCTAGAAGAATGTATACATGTTTAACTAATATTATTACCAATATAGAACTGGTTAACTAATGTATTGTAAGTGGAACCTAAAGGGACTTATTTTGACAGAGTAGGGGTAACATGGTTCTTTTTAAAATAAGTTATACATGTGTTTAATTAGAGGAAAATATTAGGTAAGGGCTTAATTGAAAAGCAAGAGAGAGAGTTTAGGAGAGGATGTAATAAATTGAAAAGAATCAGGAAGCTAAGTGAAATTTTTCCTTGGCCAACAAGTGGACCAATGGGAAGGCAACACTTATGCTCTTTAGATTATTCTTGAAGAAAGAAGATTTAAAGAGATTTCTTTGAAGGGATGTCCAACCACCTTAAGGTCTGAAGGTAGCCATCCCTCTCTCCCTCATTTATCCCCTAAATTAAACCTAATTAACCCCTAAAAGGCTAACCAAGAGAGGGAAGGAAAGAGAATTAGTGGTTAGCAATTGTAAGATAAAATCTTCCTTTCTCTTTTCTTTACTTTAGATTCAAGAGATCTAAGTAGATGATTATTTACATGTGTGAAATTATGTTATTTTAAGGACAATTAAGCAAGGGTAAAGAGAGAGAAAGAGAAGATTGAAGAAGAAATGAGTGAAACTTGTGAAGGTTTAGGAGTTTTTCATATTTTTTGTTATCTATTTTATTGATATAAGTTGATGTATGTGTTATAAATGTTCTATTATTGATGTTAGAGTTCTTGAATTATGAATGGATACGTGAGAAACATAACTTGTGTCTTAAAGAATCCTATAGTAAAAATCTGCATAAGTTTTACTTGAACCAGTCTTAATAACAATGGTATAAATCCCTATGTAGGTGTTGGATTGAGGTGATTCTAGTAGGAAATAAATATAAGACATAGATCTACAACTTTGTAGAAGAAACCAAGACCTTAATCTGCCTATAAAGTGTTCAAAATTTAGCTTGAAGTTGACAAACCCCTGTTGTTTGTCATCTGGGAGTAGTCAATAATATTTTAGTGATATCTTGAGATATAAAAGTGATAATTAAGTGATTTTTGATTTTTTAGAAACTAGAGACATACTGAAACAACGTTGTAGAAGACCACCTTCCTTGAAAATATCATTTTATAGGTCAAAAATGAGATACAAGTTGAAATTGGGAATCTGCCTCTAGGTAGAATTAACCTCATGGTCAATAGGAAAAACCTTATGACCGTGACATAGCTTAGATTTCAGTCCAGAATTGAAAAAAAAAAACCTATTTCATGGTTACCAGGTATAACCAAATGATCATGACCCTTCTTTTTTTATTCTAAACTTGAATTTAAGGTCCCAAATTGATACCAAAGCACATTTAAACCTTCCTAAACATGTTTAGAGTGTTTAATAAGTGACATAAATGAGTGTAAAACATAATGAATATAAATGAACATAAATAGTACATTAGTAATGTTATATGCAACTAAATGAATGATCGTATGTTATATTGATTGTATTGCCACCATAATTCTTTCAAATGTATCCAATGTGATATCTTTGAATGATTAGTGACTTATTACAGCCTGAATATCACATAGTAGTAGATAGATAGATAGATATTGGTTATCAGTGTCGCCTGATTCAACATTATTATATCTCACCTGTATGATATTACTTGTCAGTGTCACGTGTTTGTACCCGTTATCCACCATTAATGGGAATTCAAGCAATGAAAGAAAATTGATTTGATATGTATATTGATAAGTGATAAAAGTGTAAAGATTGTAAGTGTTCCATAATAATTCTAACATATTTATTGATTATTGAAATGTTAATATCAGTAAATAGAAAGCATATTACTATTCGATATTTATATGTATTCTAATGAGACGGTGTGTTAGTCTTTACATGCTATGATGTTATGTTTTTTGGTAGATTGTGTTGTGTTTCTCCCCACTGAGCTATTGCTCAGCACAGGTATTTTCCCGTATAGGTTTCCAAGTTTAAGCATAGAGAGCTACGTGTTTGGGCAACATCTGCAGGCCACAAGGATTAGAGCATGAGGAAGATTTTGGTATATAATCCAAATTTTGTAATGTACATAATAAATTTTTGTAACTAACACTAAACTCGTATAATAGTAAATGTTTATTAAGCTTTTGAATCAATGTCTATGTATATAATTATATTTATATGCCTAAAGAAGTGTGAATTATTTATGAGCAAATTAATTGAGTTTTATGTAAATAATTAATAAGATAATGTATAGATAAAGGTAATTAGAATGGGTGTTACACAAACTATAGACCCAAATGGGGTCAACTATGGCAGTTAAAACTATAACCCTATAGGCATTCCTATCTATCCATAACCAAGTTCTAATGCATGCATTATATTCCTTTCCATGTGATTATTTAATGGGATCCATCTTTTATGGCATTGCAAATTTTCATAAGGCTACTATACCAACCAATCCCATTAATGTATTTGACTAACATCTCATATCAACAACTTTATATAGAACACATATAGATGAAGTAGGTTTTAACTTTGTTCTTATATAAAACATAGTTTTACATATCAAATGCCACAATTTGTGCTCATTCTTATGTTTAAGATGTTCTAAAGTACTTAAATAAGTTGGGCTAAGCTTTGATAGTCATTTAGATTATAAAAACCAAGCTTAGTATAAAATAGGGGAGGGTTACGGTAATTAGGTAATGGCTGATAACCATGACATAGGTTGTATTTCAGTTCTGGACTAACTCTAACTACCTCACAGTTAGTACCAAAAGAGTGCTAATCATGACCTAGGTTACAGAAAGGGGTCATGGTCATTAGGTAATACCTGTTAATCATGAGATAAACTCTTTTTTGATTCTAAACTGAATTTGAACTATCTCACGGTCAGTAGGTCATACTTGCCAACCGTGAGGTCCATTTTGCCCAGAGGCGGATTTCTAGTCCCGACTTGTATCCATTTTTATACCTATAAAACATTATTTTTAGTCAAAATGTCCTTCTACAAAGTTGTTCCTCTACATTTATAGTTTCCAAAACACCAAAAATATTCCTAATCTAACTTTTAAATCTCAAAATATTTAATAAAATTCATAGACTACTCCCAATGACAGGACAACAGCCACACACAAAATTTAAACTGAATTTTCACTATCATGCAATAAGATTTAGTTTTTGAGTTCTTCATAAGAAGTGTAGGTCTATAAGTTTAGTTTATATAGTGAATGGAATCACTCAATTGCCTTTCTCTAACTTGAGATAAAGCCCAAATAGTCTAGATAGGTCTAGTGAACCCTAAAATAAATTTTTGATACCCAAAGGATTCCTTGTCAATTCTATTCCTATCCATTTTTAAGGTTAATATTCATATCATTAATTCATCACAAAATCTCTTACACATCCAATATGCCTCATACAAGGCCATACACATACATGTGATGAGAAATTTCTATACCTCTTTTGTGAGCACTTTTCTCGTTCAACCTTTCCTCTTTCCTTCTGCTTTCCCTTACTTGATTGCCCTTCTACATAGAATGAATTCATATGATGTTACAGCATAAGAAACTTATATATTCTTTCTCAAATCAAATATTAATTTACAAGAAATAGAGAAGAGATAGAGAGAAAGCAATTACCCTAATTAGTAACCTCTAAATTCTCTCTCTACAAAATCGTAAGTTGCACCTTTTTAGAGGAAGTTTTGGGGTTAGAAATGAGAGAAAATAGCCACCTTTAGTGGGTTTGAAGTGGCTGGCCACCCTCTCTCATTCCCTACTTATTTTTTCACTTCTCAAGTGAATTTTAGAGAAGAGAGAGATGTCATGCTCCCAATGGTCCCTACTTTAATCTTTTTAATATTGCTGTTAAACCCCTTCCATTCCTAATTCCACACTTTCACCCCTAAACTTACCCTTTTTCTTTTCAATTAAGTCCCTAATTTGTATATTTCCCATAATTAGCCACATGGATTGCTTTAGCTTAAATTAACCATATTACCCTTACTTGCAATTTACTAACTGTACACGCACACATTGTTCATGATCTCATGTAGACACAAGCATATATTCTCCTAGGATCTAACTAGAGGCTTCACAACTAGTATCTCTTTGATGGCCTTCACTTTATCAGGATCTACCTATATACCTCTCTGGCTCACCATATGCCCTAAAATTTTACCTAAAATGACTCCAATGCCTCAAAATGACCTTTTTGAGTAACTGAATTGATCATCATGTCATCCACATACACATCTACTTCTTTGTGAATCAAATCATCCAGTATCCTAATAGCCATCCTCTGATAGGTAGCACTTGCATTTTTAAGTCTAAAAGTTATAACCCAATAGGCATATATACCCTTATTCGGTTATGAAGGATGTTTTAATCCAATCTACTATTTTGTTAAGAATGTGGTTATACCCTACATATCTATCCATAAAGCTGTACATGGCATAGACAGCTTGCACTATCAACCAGAAAATCTATATGAGGCAGAGGGAAATCATCCTTAAGGAAAACTTTATTTAGATCTCTATAATCCATACAGACCCTAACTTTTCCATCTTTCTTGGCCACAAAAACTACGTTTGCCAGCCATTGGGGTATTAGACTTTCACTAAGAGCTTAGCCTCTATCTCTTTTCTAATCTCATCTTTAACCTTTTTAGCTCACTCTGGCCTAAGCCCTCTAAGCTTTTTCTTAAATGGTTTATACCGTGGATATATTAGGATGGCATGCTCGATAATTTCCTGATCTATTCCTGGCAAGTCTTCATAAGTCCAGGCAAAGTCTTTTCCATATTTTTTAATACTCTCAAATTTTTTTCTCTCTTGAAGAGTTATATCTAATGCCAATAAAATTTCTTTGGGATGTTATTTGATTTCGAGATTGAATGAACATGTGTTTATTAAGTTAATGTCAAATATAAATTGTTCATTATCATGATTATGCATATTAAGATCAAAAGAAAAATCACACAAGTAAGAAAAATTGTTCATCTTATAAACATAATCAAAAGAGCAATCATTGTTCTCATAAAAAAGTTCAGGAACATAAAAAAATATCAATGAAAGTATCTTCTTCAGTCTTGGTAGCATTAGATGTCTCTCCAACCTCAAACTCGAGTGGATCCTTAGCTTCTACCTTCCCATTACCTTTCAATTAAGCAGCAAGCAACTTTTCTACAATAACCTCTTTAGGCACTTCCTTTTCCCAAGTTGAATGGTGCAGAAGAATCTCTTCATTCCAGAAACCCTTAACTAGCTCAATGATTCCTTACTTTTAGTCGAAGACATCATTAAACAACTTAAATCCTGGCACTAGTTCCCTCTTATCAGCTGAGGTTTACTCTTTACACAAGTGAAGGAAAATACTTGAAGTTAGCATAAAGCTCTGGAAGATGTGAGTGATCCCTTTCATTACTTTCTTCTCCTTACCCTTCTGATTGGGACCAATAAAGCCTAACCCATTTTTATCTTTCTAACCCTTAGCAGCTATAGCAATCTAAGGCCTTTGGGAGTTCTTACCTAACCTAGCACCTGGCAGGAAGTTTATCTTCTTTAGCATGTTAATCATTTAGGGGCTGTCAGCAAAACTACCCCTTACCTTCTTCATCACTGACAACTGATACATAAAACCCACTAAAAGGCTATTTGGCTCTCTCAAGTATAGACACTTGGTTCTCCCTTGCAGCCTTAATAGTCACCACCTAACTATTGTGGGGAATCTTGATCATCTGATGTAATGTGAAAGGCATCCCACCCAACTTGTGAACTATAGCTTTCCTAATAGTATAGAAAAAGTTAGCTAGAATAGGCAGTACTAAAAATTTAGCTTCTATCTCAATAGACCCCATCTTCACTAAAGCCTTAAATATCCCAATAGTTTGTCTTTTATAATTATCGTAAGAAGAAATGGTCAAGTCGGACATACTCAGCATGTTTTCATTTAACCCAAAAGCTGAAATTGCAACTAAAGGATAAACATTAATAGAAGAACCATCATCAATCATCATACAGGCCGTGTGCATGCAATTCACCTGAGCCTTAATGTATAGAGGGGCGATTATAATTCCTTCCTTCAGTAGGTAGGTCAGCATCTAAGTATATAATACTTTCTCCTATCCCTCCCTTAACTAAATCCAATAGCTTAGATGGTGAAATAGTAGTGGAAATAGTAGATTCACTCAAGGCTTCCACTAACTTTTACCTATATGAATGAGACTATCTCAGTAAATCCTAAATAGAAATTTGCATTTGTATTTTTTTAACTGCTTAATTATCTGGTCACCATCAACTTCCTTTTTTACAGGCACTATAGGAGGGGTTGGTTGCTTTTTAATCTCTGGGGGCACACTCTCCCACTTCTAGTGATCGCCTTTAACTTATTCTCCTCTTCCATCTCATTTTTACTATTACTAGTTAAACTTCAGATGTCAATGGGCATTAAAGACCCTTCATCCTCACTTTTTATAGGGATATCCCAATAATCAAACATTGAAACTGGCTAATTTTTTTCACTTGGCTCTGTTACTTTGGGGTTAAAGAAAGTAACGGCCATGTACTAATGCTCATATAGGTCTCTCATAACATACCATTTGGGCAAACTAGACCAGAT
>JBBPFJ010001062.1:0-28153 GCA_037975025.1 Excoecaria agallocha
AGGGCTTAGTTATGATTATTAATGAGCCTTTCTGTGAATTCGATTTGATTATTAGCCATATCTATTATTTTTGTCGTGGTTTTCAATATCAAATTAACTCTTCATTATATTTTTAAATGTGACGTTTGGTTGGAAGGTGAAGGCACCACAAAATGTACTTTTAGGTGTGGCCATTTGAGATTCTCTTCTGTAAATAACAATTGATGTTTTCGTGAGCCATATTGAATGGAGGTAGCGATCTGCTATATTCTCTTGGTCTGAGTTGTTCATAACTAATATCCCAGTAGTAATGTCTTTCTTCTAGGCGTCTATGAGATTTTTCTTACTTTACCTTGATATTTGTATTATTGGTGTATTTAGTCGTTCAAATATTGCAAGCTTTGTTTTGAGATGGTTATTTGGCTTGTAGACCAATCTTTAGGCTCCAGTGGTGGAACATCTGATAACCTGGTTCAGGAGTGATTTCTCTCATGTTTGGAGTTGAATTATAGCTTTTCTGCCCTGTGTTTATATTGTAGATTAATGTTCAAAAGGTCTTATAACTTGTTCCATATGACCAGGCACTTACCAGTTTCTTGTAAAGTGTTTCTAGTAGATGAAGCTGAACTTCCAATTTTGAGTTCTCCAATTTTAATTAGTACTATTTGAGTGTGTGAGTGAAATCGGTTTAGACGTCAAGCTATTGCCTTTCATTTCCTTGATAATAGCACAACATCGACATCAGGTTGTAGTTCATGAGCCCAACACATTTTGGGCCAGTAAGTTTGTACAAATTATCTTGATAGAATGATAGGCTCTGGATAATCCATTCTACTTCTGCTTTCCCATCCAGTACATCTTGAATTTTGCTGGATTATTTGTTTGTGTATTTAGCATTTTCTCGCAATGATGCTTCTCTTGTTGCTTTATAATATAAATCATGGCTGTCTTAAGTTTTAAATCTTAAGGCCCTTGCTGATTTTGATGCTTAGTAAGTTTGATATGCATCTTCTCGAAACTGATGAGCTATTTTTTCGGTTTTGAAATGAAGAAATCGTATGTAATATATCCCCCAGAGGGCCCAAGGCCTCCATCACCAGAGGAACTAAGGGAAATGGCACGAGAATTAGCTCGTGAGAGGAAGCATCGTTGATATTGGCTGTAAGTAACTTTGGTGGCCTTTCTGTTGTGTTAAATATCAGTTTTATTGAACAAAATATGTAATATGTAAACTCCATGGATTTTGTTCTAATAATGAATAAGTTGTCTTGATATGCTTGCTTGAAAGATGCATTCTATATGGGTAAAGCTAAAGTCATAATGGGATATCCTTCTAATACCAGCAAATGCATTGGAAGTTGGTAAACTAATGACAGCATCATCTCCTTTCAAAGCCACATCTGCAGAATATGATCCTATTCTTCCTTGCATACGGTGGGTTTGTAATCTCCCATCTAAAGCTGCTTTGATATTCATATAGGTTAAGAGAACTAATTGTATGTGTGGAATCTTGTTGGTTTGTGACAAGTTGGTGATAGAGGATTTTATCGACATGTGCATGTGGACACACACACACAGTGACAGAGACAGAGGGAGTTGGATATCAGTTGCAGTTTAATAACCATGTTAGATTATTGCATCTGGTCGTGCAAGTCACCTAGCGACCTCAATAACTTTATGTCATATGGGAGTTGGTAGTTGTTCTTGATTTAATTCTGGAAATGATTGATTGGATGAGACTCTACCGGTTGACTAGGTAGTGGAGTGCCCTAGTCGTCCAGGAATCAATGGGTATGCAATTCAATGGTTATGGGCACATATGGTCTACATTGCAACAAGGACTAAAATTTTATGCTTGTTTTTTTCGCTCTCATGTTAAGAATTTAGGGCCAATTTGGGTTAGCAATTCCTGCTTATTGAGTAAATTCGGGCTTGTTGATATTCGATGGCTGATAGAGAAATAATAGTGTTTGGTGAAAATTAGCTTGTCGTTGATATATATATATATAGACACACACACACACACATTTGACTATTTGAGTTATTATTATTTTTGTTATTCTAGTTGTAAAGATTTGAAAAATTTATAATTAATAAAATTTTATTATAGTTTAAATAAAAAATAGAAGTGAATTGGCCATCAATTGATGAGGAAAAACTTTAAAATTGAGCATTTAAAACGTCAGCTGATTGAAATAAGAATTAACTATAAAGATTTAAAATTGAGCATTTAAAACGTTTATAACTGATTGAAATAAGAATTAATAATTGAAAAAATTCAAAAATATCTGTTTTCTTATGAATAGCGGCCGATTGGATAAAAAAAAAAAAGAGAGAGAGGAAATGAAAAGGCAATGGCGACACAAGAACCGTCACAAGAAAAAAGGTGGTTGACAAACAATAATAAGTATCTTCATTGTTATTGATAAATTACGGATTTTCACAGGAGACGTGGTGTCTTCGTGTGAGAATGAACGAGAGACATAATAGCTTGGGAATCAGATTTCAATTGGAACAAGACGGAAATAACCTGCAAGAAAGGGTAGATTGCCCGATGATTTTGGATAAGAATACTTCCATGTTTAAATTAGTAATGGATTTGAATTTTTAGAAAGAAATTATAAATGTAATTTAGAGAGAAAAAGTATATATTTCTTAAAATAAAATCTGATATTTATAAAGCTAGATAAATTTTATCAGCGTTTTCGAATAATTAACCTACTCTACTCAAATATGGCATATTTTTGTAGGTAACGGCAATAAGATAGTGATATATGTCAAATAATTTTTATCTGTTAGGAAAATATTTTATCCGATCAGACAGTTTTGGTTTTCGTGTTTGACTATCCTATTATTGGGGTCTTCATGAGCCTTTGTTTTGGGCCTTTCGGGGTCTCTGAACTTCCAGTTTATATTTTCAGAGTATTATCATTTATCCTCCACCAATAAGTTCAATTGAAAAATCGAAGTTGTAGGGTCTTGACAGCTCTGGATAATGATTTTGACTATGTCGTGGTTAGCGATAGAGTTCCTAGGACGTAGCCATGTTGATAGATGTTCAATGCCTTTTAAATTGCCTTGAATGGGTTTTAATAAGATCCTTGATCTTGAAAGATTGGGATAGATATATCGATCAGGACGAATCGTCGATCGAAATTAGTCATGAGAGATTGGGATAAGTACATCAATCGGGATGACTTGTCGATCGAAATTAATGAGATCATCAACCTTGAGAGGCTGGGATGAATACATCGATTGGGATAATTCATCGATCAGAATTAATAAGATTATCAACCTTGAGAGGTTGGAATAAATACATTGATCGGGATGATTCGTCAATTGGAATTAATAAGTTCATCAACCTTGAAAGGCTAGGATAAATACATCGATCGAGATAATTCGTCGATCGAAATTAATGAGATCATCAGCCTTGTGAGGCTGGGATGAATACATCGGTCGGGATGATTCGTTGATCAGATTAATAAGATCATCAACCTTGAGAAACAGGGATTTTCTTTTAGGGCATTCATCCTGCAAACGATTTTCATTTTCATACTCATGGATTGCTATTATTTTTAGATTTGGCTTTACTGACCTTTCTAGCCGTTGCCTTTTCAGATGCTTTCGCATCACTTTTTCTTAATTTGGGGGTTTCGATACTTTGATCTTTCTATTCTCAATTTTTATGAGTTTGAAAATGTAATGTAGAATTACCTAAGGGTGTGAGGCGTTGCCTATTTGTTGCTAGCCTTATTCGCCCCCTTTCCCAATTTTACTGGTTGATGTTGCTATTGTTGTTGTGTTATCTCTCTTTATGGGGGGGGGGGGGGGTTGATAGACTTTACGGATATCGAAAGTCGTGATTCTTCTGGCCATCTTTGTTCGCTACGTCTGCGATTTCTGCAAAAAAGTAATTTAATGATTATATTGGAAGCGAGGTTACCTAGCGGGGCCATTGTTTGTTTCACCCACTTGATAATGTTTCCTGAGTCTATTGCTCGAGGATAGGTTGTATACCTATGGATTGCCGTTTTGCGTGGTCGGAGCCTGACTGATTTGTCCTGTTACTTTTGAGAGATGATTTTTTTGTAGCTGTTTTATTTTTTTCGATTGGGTCATACCTCTTTTGATTTGATCAAGCCGATTCTTGGGTGATCTTATCGCGTAAGTCAATCGGTTTAGCATTTTTATCGACTGTCACCTCGTTTCCCTTATTTCGAATGGTAATCATTTCGTCTTCTTCACCAACGCTTGATTTTCCTTCGTGACATTTCGATTTTTAAATTTTATTTAGTGGGTTTTGACGCGTGGTACTTTCATTAATGCCCTTGTAAACGTTCGAAGAAGCTTATAAAAGGACTTCTTTCATTTTCCCTCCTACACAAGTTATTTTATTTCCTTGTTTTTTCTCTTAATCATGAAGCCTTTGGACCTCTGGCGATGTTATTTGCAATATTATCATTTTAGGAAAATGAATGAAAAGTTAGGCCTTCGCCTATCAGTTTATGACTTCCAATAGCGAGTTATACGACCTTCCACCCTTGTTACTCATCCCTTTTAGCCTTGGACTTTCTATTGATCATGGTAGGGGATACATTTACTTCTTCATTTTCATGATACTGGTCTGTCAGAATGGAGCTTTAATGAGAGATGGTCTTACGGTGGCGGTGGCGGGATGACTCTTGTCCTTTTTCTCTCTGTTGTCTGCCTTTTCTCTGGTCGTTTACAAACTGTAAAATTTTGACACATTTATAATTTTACCTATCATAATTCCATTAAAATTATTTTGATTTTATTAGTTGGCCACCTACAGTAGAAAGTTAATTTTTTTATAAAATTATAATTTGTTCCCTTTACTAATTTACCAAAACACACACGTAAAGTTATTTTTATTAGTATTATTAAAGTATGAGAGTATTATATGTACCAACAAAAAGTATGAGGCTCAGTCGATAATTTTATTTAACTGCAAATAAAATTGCAAAAATATGTAACATGCATTTAAAAAAAAAGTGACAATGACAAGAAAAAACTTATTAGCAATCATAAGAATAAAAGTAATAATAAATAATACACTAATGAAATCTGAAAACAGATTTCGTGTGTGGAAGATTTCTTGTCAACGATTTCTAATTTTCTAACCCAAGTGGGCCAAATGATGTTGAAATCGGAAAATTAAGAAACCTACTCGCAGGAATGGAATGTGAAATGTACTTCCCAAGGAACCAAAAGGTGTAAATGGTAAGCCACTAATTTGGTGGGTATTTTTGGTTGGAAGTTTGAGCATTTAAGAGAGATATGGTTAGGTTTGTTAAATTTGAACACGCAATTTCCCAATTACTTATGTATGACTTATTACGAGGTCAAATCCAGCGGCTCCTTGTTACCTTTTTTTGTTTTTTTTTGCTTCTTTCTTGTCCATTCCCGACTAGTTTCTGCTTTTCCACATTTGCCCTTTCCATCTCTCCTTCTCAACATATTAATACTTACCTAGATTGTGGTATTTAGTGGTATTAACTATTAACTAATTTACTAATATTAAATATTTTATGGTAAGTGTCATTTCTTTCTTAACTACATAAGAAATGGGTTGTGGCTAAAAATGGTTGAGGCTATTCAATTATTCACAAATTGCACAAAAAATTGAATTTCCATCAATATTCTCTCCCTAAAATAGGAACCGATGTGTGTGTATATATATACATTTGAAAAATTGATGATTATAATTTGGATAATAAGATAAATGTTGCAGATAAGATAAGACTTTCAAAACTTGTGAAGGATTACTAAATTTGTAAGAAAATTACAAAATTAACATGCCATCACCACCAAACCACTACTTCTACCACCGACGCCTCCATCTCTGCCACCGATATTATTAACATAATATATATTAATAATTAAAAAAGTATGGTGTATTTTTAAAAAATATAAATTTAAAAAATAGATGATAAAAATTGAAAATAATTTTTGAATTTTAAAAAATAAAATATTAAAAATATACAATTTCACCAAATCAGTCTTTTATTTTATTTTTGCATGAGATCTAACAAAGCCCAAAAAGTTTTAAGATAGAGATTTTTACACATTTAAAACAAAAAAAAATATTACCTTTTTCCACTCTTTCAAATATACAACGTTTTAATTTTTTCTCTTTTATTGATATAATTTTCCTTTTTACAATTATACAACTTTTCATAATTTCTAAAAAGAAAAAATTTCTATTATGATACAAGATTGAGACAGTTATATATATATATATATATATATATATATATATATATATATATATATATATATATATATATATATATATATATATATATATATATTGAATTATAAGTTTTCTTTTACATGTATAATAAAGGAGAATCATGGCCAAAACAAAATAAATTTAAATTGAGTTATTAGATTAATTGGAACATCATGTGGCCAGATAAAATTGAATTAAAATTAAAATAAATTTCAATTGATTTTTTTAAATTAATTTTTTATTAATAAAACAAAATATTTTCTGTAAATTATATTTTTACTTCTACTAGAAAAGTTGGCATATATATATATATAACTGTCTCAATCTTGTATCATAATAGAAATTTTTTCTTTCTAGAAATTATGAAAAGTTGTATAATTGTAAAAGGAAAATTATATCAATAAAAGAGAAAAAAATTAAAATGTTGTATATTTGAAAGAGTGGAAAAAGGTAATATTTTTTTTTGTTTTAAATGTGTAAAAATCTCTATCTTAAAACTTTTTGGGCTTTGTTAGATCTCATGCAAAAATAAAATAAAAGACTGATTTGGTGAAATTGTATATTTTTAATATTTTATTTTTTAAAATTCAAAAATTATTTTCAATTTTTATCATCTATTTTTTAAATTTATATTTTTTAAAAATACACCATACTTTTTTAATTATTAATATATATTATGTTAATAATATCGGTGGCAGAGATGGAGGCGTCGGTGGTAGAAGTAGTGGTTTGGTGGTGATGGCATGTTAATTTTGTAATTTTCTTACAAATTTAGTAATCCTTCACAAGTTTTGAAAGTCTTATCTTATCTGCAACATTTATCTTATTATCCAAATTATAATCATCAATTTTTCAAATGTATATATATACACACACATCGGTTCCCTATTTTAGGGAGAGAATATTGATGGAAATTCAATTTTTTGTGCAATTTGTGAATAATTGAATAGCCTCAACCATTTTTAGCCACAACCCATTTCTTATGTAGTTAAGAAAGAAATGACACTTAACCATAAAATATTTAATATTAGTAAATTAGTTAATAGTTAATACCACTAAATACCACAATCTAGGTAAGTATTAATATGTTGAGAAGGAGAGATGGAAAGGGCAAATGTGGAAAAGCAGAAACTAGTCGGGAATGGACAAGAAAGAAGCAAAAAGAAAAGGTAACAAGGAGCAGCTGGCTTTGACCTCGTAATAAGTCATACATAAGTAATTGGGAAATTGCGTGTTCAAATTTAACAAACCTAACCATATCTCTCTTAAATTAATTTTTTATTAATAAAACAAAATATTTTCTATAAATTATAATTTTTACTTCTACTATAAAAGTTGGCATATTGCGTGAGTAATCAAAACAGTGAGAGGCCAAGCCAATACTAGCTAGTCGCATCAACTACCAAGTACTTCACAATCTTCCTTTATTTAATTTTTTTTCATGATCTCTTAAAAGAAAAAAGAAAAAAAAAAAAGGTCGTAAAAGTTTGATATCTAAAATTTTTTGGATTAGTTAGAATAATTACGAATGATAGAAAAATAATTATATAGAATTATAAGTGTTCTTTTATTATTATTTTTAAATTTATCATTTAGAAAATATTTTTATTATTTTTTTTTCAATACTTTATCTCAATTTAATTCACATATGATATTTCATAGACTCAAAATGAAGTTGTATAAATGAAAAGAAAGGCACATGCAATACTAACTAATACTTCACTTTAATCTTTATTCTTTTCCGTTTGCATGATCTCTTCAAAAAGTTTTGAGATCGAATCAAAGATTGTATGATTTGACAGTAAGATTATGAATTATATAAAAAGGCAAAAATCATAATATTGAATTATATGTTTTCTTTTATTGATAGGTTTAAGTTAGTATATCAGCTAGAGCTTTTTTCTTTTGTTCACAGTTGATCTCAATTTTACAGAAAACATCTCTCAGCATATATAACATAAGAAGGTTAATTGTGAACTATTGGCTGATGTTTATATTGACCTTGCATGGCCGTGCATCTCAAAGGGACAAAGCTTGCATGGCCGTGCATGATATTTTGGTTATTGGCTGATATATACCCTTATTGATAAAGCTCAAAATATCTTTATCCTGTTAAGAAGAAGAATTTACGGTGATATGATCGATCGAGCAACTGAACCTACAAAAAAGGGAGGGTATCTGGTTGGACCCGGACGTAAGCATTCCGAATCTTAAGTTAGTAACTTGGAAGTAAGTGCTGAAAGGAGAAAGAGAGTTTTCAGGAGTTCAATACCTGGTGCCATTGTGTTTTTTGCTATTTATAGGAGATCTTTTGGGGAATGGATACTTGAGTGCCTTGGGGAGATGATAACTGTCAGTCAGAGTAGGTGAGCGGCGATGTGACTGGGAGTAGGTGAGAGTGTAGGCGTTGGCTTGTGCCAGTGGGCTGACAGGACAGAACGTCCCATCAATCCGATCGGACATCACATTTTCTTGTGTTATCTTCTAGCTCACGCTACTCTTTAGCAGATTTGGACCGTCTCAAATACCGTTGGGCCGAAATGACTGGGCCTTTAAAAATGCAATTTCTGCGGTTATCATTTGTCCCCCCCAAAACAGATCCAATCGGGCGAAGTGCATATTCGGTTATATTGGCGAGATTGTGAAATTTAGAAAGGGGGCCGCTTGATGTGCCTGTTTACTTCGAACAGCTGTCTTGCATTCAATACCGCGCGTATTTTCAGAACAACGCTTCATTATTTACAACCGTGTCAATGAGTTGAGAACACATGGTGTTTATCATACGGAGAGGCTTTGGAGCATTCTGAAAGCTTTTTACTCGTATAAGAGAGAGGGAGCTTGAGGCAGGCCTTCTTCGTTTTTCAACAATTCTTAACGAAGTTCTGCCAAAATTTCACCGTGGCCTAAGAGTGTCAGTAGGATTAACTAAGTAAGTAAGTGATCCTTCCTTTCGATTTAATTTTTCATTCATCGCATATACATTTTTACTTCTCTTTCTTTGCCAAAAGAGAATGGCTTCAAGCAGTAGCCCACAAATAGACAGAAGTTTCTTGGAGGATTATAGGAATCGTGAGCCACTTGTTCAGCCCTCGCATCTGACGGAAGCGAAGGTAGCGGAGATTCCCTCTCTGTACTACCTTTCGGCTGATGTGTTGGTGATGGCTTGCCCTGCCTCCATAGCAATCACAGAGGGACCATTTGGCCTTGAAAGGAATGAATGATTTATCTGCCCTTTATGGAGTTTGGATGCAGGCTTAAGGCTCCCCTTCGGGGCGTTTGAATCAACGTTACTCTAAGGCTATGGGATCGCCCCCAATCAATTGACTCCGAACGGGTGGAGGATGGTGTCTTGTTTCAAGATTTTATGCCAAACAGAGTCGGTGGCCCTTATCTTGGATCTTTTCACACACTTTTTTTATATTTTCGGTCGAACCAGCGCGTTCAAATATTGTTTTACCAGCCGGCGGGGTCAAAAGCTTTTTGATGTTCCTTCTTCCATGAAACACTTTAGGGAGAAATATTTTTAGTGGGTATGGTTGGTGGCTTTAAGGTATCATTAATCTGATTAGATGAGGCTACCGCTCTGAACGATCGTGTTGTCGGCCGGTTAATGTATGAAGTCGATATTAAAAAATTGTTAGAAGCCATGGAGAGAAACGGCGGGCCTTATGACTCCAGTTACCTTCTGGGAACTCAGACTGAGCCCGCAGGCTCTAATGCTGGCGCCAACACAGAACGTGAGTGTTAGTATTGGAATATAGAAAAGAATGATTACTTTTGCTAAGTCGTGTGCTGTGTGTGCGTTCATATTATCGAATTTTAAACAAGATACTTATCTTTATTTTGTTCGTGCAATGTAGCTGTAAACGAGATGGTCGAAGGCGAGGAGATCGCACGACAATTAGCTGATCGGTTAAAGGCTAAAAGTGATGCGGATCACTGCCAAGGGGAACCAGAGAAGAATGTCTCATTACATATCCCTATTGGGCCGATTACAAAAACTAAGGCCAAGAAAGTCCAAAAAACATTGAGTGGATTAATGAAGCATATTTGGGCCAATCAAGGAACCATTCAAGAGACTCCAATGCTAATTGGTTTGGTAACTTTAGTTCAAGCTTTAGACATTGAAGCTTAGCCCAATTAGAGTTAATTAAAGAGAGCTTTGGACAAGCATGTGCAAGGCACATGTTTAACCCATTGGGATCTTTAGCTAATTCTTTGGCCCGTGTCTTTCAATCAAATAGGTTTAGTTTAGTTATTCCATTAGGTTTTTATTATTCTAGAAATAGTTGCAAGTTGTCTTTGATTAGGACTCTTTTTCTGAGTTTTTCTTCTAGCAGATTTCTTATGTTCTTAGGAGTGTAATGGAGGGATATAACTATCCTCTCAAATGAACGAATTTGGGAGCCATTTTTTGTTAACAGATGAATTCTTTTCCTTTGCATAATTCTTCATGAATTTTTCAGATCTATATTTTGAGAGTGTGTGAATGTGTTCTTGCTCTTGAAATATTATCTTGATCGTGATCAATTGTTGTGGCTAGACAATTGAGAATCAACCATCCTCAGGTTCTTTCACTCAAATTGAAAGGTTGAATTAATTATAGGTTAATTTGATTGTTCTTTTTAATTGATTGAATTGGTGGATTTATTGCCAATTGTTCCTTTATTCTATTTTCTGTTTTATCCTTCTAATTTGAATTTCTTAGACTGAATTCTAACTTAATTCTTCAATTTTCTATATTGTTCGAATCTCAATCGACGATCGGGTATAAATCTGAGTTCGAATTGCATCCCGCATACCCGGATTCATATCAAAAAGGGAGCCCGATCGTTTGGCCAAAGAGGAGATGAGAGCGAAGAAGAGAAAGATTTTGCCTGCTTTGGAGGTTCAGGCTTCCAAAGGCATTACTAATGATTCTGCTGTTACAACGACAACTGCCTCCTCTGCTGTTGCAGTTATTGTTCCTACAATCCATCCTCCCCAAATAACTCAAGGCCCATTACTTCCCGCTCAAATAGTATCAAAACATTGTCCTCTCAGGCGCCAGCTACTAATAGATGAATCGGATGAAGAAAGGCCACAATCATTTTCCTCCGATCGGACATCTTCCCAACGATCGGGCTCTTTGATAGATGAGATGGCGAAGAAAAAGGCTATCGAGGCTGTAGCCACCGGTGATGCCCGGGTTACCGCTCAGTGTAAGGTGGTAGCTCGAGACGAGCTAGGCCGGCATTCCTTAGGGAGGAGTCAGGAGGGTCGGGCACCATCCTTGGAAGATATTCTGAAAGAACAATTTGGCGATGACTAGTCTATGACTAACAAGGATGTGCCGGCCTTCATTTGCCAAGGTCTTGCTCAAGAGAGTGATTTTAAAGTGATGACGGAGCTCGATTTCCTCTCCCGGGAGTATGAGTTATTTCAACAACAGAATCTGGAGGTAACCCTTGAATCTTTTCATTTTTACTCCCCCACCCCCTTTCTTTTCTTTCTTTCTTTCTTTTTTTTTATTCCTTCATTTGTCGTTCACAGCTGATGAAAAAGGGGGTTCGCATACAAGGCATGGCGGCCTATGCCCGAGTGAAGTGGGAGGATGTCGCTCGACAAATGAGAGAGACTGAGGTCGCTAGCACCGTGGCGGAGAGGGAAGCCGCGTCTTTAAAGTCGAATATGGAGGAGCTAAAAAGGAGAAAATTCAGCTGGCTCAAGACTTTAAGTCTCGACAAAGCGAGGTGGATCACCTGAAAGGCGAGTATTCTTAACTAAAAAGCGACTACCTTCAAGCTAATGCCGACAGGGAAAAGGCACTTGCAGACAAAGATAGGAATTTATCAGAGCGCGACCTTCTCCTATCAGAAAAGAATTCCTTGGAGACGGTCTTGGAAGAGAAGGAAGCAGCTTTGACTGAAAATTTGGCAAGAGCACTAGCTGCCAGGGAAGAGGAGGTTCTTGATAAGTTGGGCAAGGCTCAGGGAAAATTGCTAACTCGACTAATTTATGTGGCCAAGCAGCGATTTCCTGAAGCTAACCTTGATTGGATGGAGGATGTAGAGGCTCTTCCTGACCCTCTATCTAGTGATGATGATGAGGAGGAGGGGGAGGGGTGTCCGGCCGAAAAGACTGAAGGGGACTTGCCGACCGGATCTGAGATTGTTCTTCCTCCTATGGCAAAGCCTGAGGTGCCGTTGTTGTCGGAGTCGGAACCTATTGTATCTTTGCCAAAAGAGCCAACAAGCGGCCAGGCTGCTATTGTCGAGCCCCCAACTGAGCCGATCAACTCTGCAGGAGAAAGTCTAGATACAGAGGATTAACCTCATTTTGTCTTGTAAGGAATTCTTGTATGTATATATAACATTCTATTTGCCATACATTTGTAGCTTTATGTTGCGAACTTTACTTCGAGGTGACATTCACTATGAATTTTGTTAAATGAAAGACAACTAGTTCGTAAAGTACGCAAAGTCAATTGAGGAGAGTAGAGGGGTACTTCCTGAATCATAGGAATCATACATCGTGTCACTTGTTGGTTATACGGACGAAAATACTAATTGATAGATCGCTTGCTGACCGATCGGTAAGAGATCTTGTCTCACTTTTCGATTGTAGGAGGGTCCGATCGGTATAAAACCGCGATAATTTGACTCTTTCGGTCATAGTAGGCGACTTTACAATTTGAGCAAATACTAGAACCTGTCGCATGATGGAGTGGTGTTGCATTTTTCGCGTATTAAGCATAAAGGAGATATAAGTTGATGGAGATAATATATTAAGCCACTGCGTCTCTTATTTGGAGAATGGAGTAAATTTAATTGGAGAGAACTTTTTGTGTTTAAGATGAGTATTTGAGCTACATCTTGTCGTGGGAGTCGTAGTGGAGAAAATCTTTCGCATTGTGAGCTTGAGACAAGCCTAGCGAGTAATTCATCCTCGAGTTAATGGAGAATGGAGTAAAGCTGACAACCTGCAAGAGAAATCAAGACTAACAAATAGATGAGTGAATAAAAACATACCTTTTCCGAAGACGAAGAAAAATGGAGAAAGTGGAGAAAATGGAGAGGATATTCTTTATTGAATATAATGCATGATTATACATGGTACTTCTTGAGTATCTCGACATTCCAGCTTCTGGGAATATCCGACCCTTCAAGGGTTCTTAGTCTGTAAGTACTAGAACTTAAGACCTTCGAAACTTCATAGGGGCCTTCCCAATTTGGCATTAACTTTCCTACTCCGGCGTTTCCCGAACTAATATCTGCCCTTCTGAGCACTAGATCTCCCATATTAAAGGTTCTTGCCTTTACTTTTGTGTTGTGATATCTAGCAATTCTTTGATGGTAGGCGACAATTTTGGCATAAGCGTCTTCCCTCTTTTCTTCTACTAGGTCCAGATCTTGACATCTGCCCAGGACATTTGCTTGACTGGAATAAAACAGTGTCCGGTAGGAGGAAAGGCCAATCTCTATAGATATCATCGCTTTGGAGCCGTAAACGAGGGAAAATGGCGTTTGATGGGTGCCGGCTTGTGGGGAGGTCCTGTAGGACCATAAGATGCTCTACAGTTCTTCAGTCCAGTTGCCTTTTGCCTCACTGAGTCATTTTTTTAAGCCTTCTAGGAGTGTCCGATTGGAGATCTCTGTCATCCCATTGCTTTGAGGATGAGTGACGAAGGTGAACCTAAGGCTGACATTAAGGCCTTGGTAGAAATCTCTGAAAATGGAACTGTCAAGCTGCTTACCATTATCTGTAATAAGAACGTTAGGTGAGCCATACCTGCAAATGATGTTTTGCCAAACAAAGTTTCTAACTCTTTCTATCATAATTGTGGCCAAAGGCTCGGCTTCAATCCATTTTGAGAAGTGGTTGACAGCAATAAGGAGAAATTTCATTTGCCTTTTTCCTTGGGGGAAAGGTCCTAGGATATCCAAGCCCCATTGGTCGAACGGCCAAGTAGAACCGATTGGCATTCGGTCTACCACCGGCTGCCTGATGACTCTTCAATGTATTTGGCATTGCTGGCATCTCCTCACCTTTTTTTGGGCATCTTTGAAGATGCTCGGCCAGTAGTAGCCAGCTTGGAGTATTTTTCTTGCTATGGCCCTACTAGCTTCATGCGCTCTGCAAATACCTTCATGGATTTTTCTCAGGACATAATCTCCTTCCTCTTCCATTATACATTTGAGCCAGGGGTGACTGAAAGCTTTTTTAAATAATTCACCGTTAATAACAGAGTAGTTTAAAGATTTACGAGATACCTTTCTGGCTTCCGCCTTGTCTTCAGGTAATTGCCCCGTTTGTAGGTATCGTTCGATGGAACTCATCCACATTTCCTGAACTCACTCAATTTCCATCATTTCTGGTTCATTTAGGGAGGAGTTCGGTTAATTGATGATGGTTATATTTTCTTCCACCACACCTTGCTCGGCAGCAAATATTTTGGCGAGCCGATCGGCTGCTAAAGTTTGATCTCTTGGCAACCTTTGTAAGATCCACTCAGATCTGACTTCTTCAAGCATTTTGAGCGCCACTTTGACCTTTTTTGGGTATCGAATCATATTGGCTTCTCTGGCTTCGAAGGTGCCTAAGACTTGGCTTATTACAAGCTGGGAGTCACTTTTGATGGTGACAGAGTCCGGCTGAATGGCATGAAACAACCTCAATCCGTGCAGAAGGGCTTCGTACTCTGCCATATTATTTGAAATTTTAAAATTGAGCCTTATTGCGTACATGATAACAATGCCGGGGGGACCCACAATTATGATGCCGGCTCCTCCTCAGTTATCATTCGCAGCCCCATCTACAATCATTTCCCATATGGTGGGCTGTGGGTGACTAGTTATTTTGTCGCTAGAGAATTCTGCAATGAAATCTGCTAGAGTTTAGGCTTTGATTGCTTTTCTGGGTTCATATCTCACATCCCATGACTGAAGTTTGATCGCCCAACCTACCATTTTTCCCTTCAAGTTGGGGGTCTGGAGAATTTTTCTGATTGGTTAGCTGGAGCGGACGACTATTGTATGTGTCTCGAAGTATTGTCTCAGCTTCTTTGTGCACATTATAAAGGCGATGATGAGTTGTTCGATTGGGCCTTTTTTCAGTTTCGGGCCTCTGAGCACCTGACTCATATAATAGACTGGTAGTTGTTGGGTTCCTTCTTCCCTGACTAGGACACCTGCAATAGCTTCGCCAGAGGTTGATAATTACAGGTATAAATTCTCACCTGGAAGTGGTCGGCTCAGTAAAGGAGGGTTGGTGAGGAACTTTTTTATCTCACTGAAAGCTTGTTGACAATCAGCATCCCAGTCAAAGGTTTCATTCTTCCTCAATTTTTTGAAGAAAGGAGTGAATCGTTTGGCAGAGAAAGATATGAACCGACCAAGAGCTGTGATTCTGCCATTCAGCTTTTGAATATCCTTCACATTGTTTGGTGGCTACATCTCTAAGATCGCCTTGATTTTATCGGGATTGGCTTCAATCCCCCTTTGTGATACCATGAATCCCAAAAATTTGCCTGAAGGCACCCCGAAAGTGCACTTGTCAGGATTAAGCTTTATCCAAAATTTGTTTAGTGTATTGAATATTTTTTCCAGATCAGCAGGATGTTCTTTGGGGCTTTTGCTTTTGACGATCATGTCGTCTACGTAAACTTCCACATTTTGCCCGATCTGATCCTTGAAGATTTTATTCATTAAGTGCTGATACGTGGCACCTACATTTTTCAATTCGAATGGCATAGCCTTGTAGCAAAAAGTGTCATCATCCGTGATGAAGCTAGTTTTTTCCTGATCCAGCAACCACATCATGATTTGGTGATATCCGACGTATGCATCTAGGAGGGAATAAATTGTGTGGCCGGCAGTGGCGTCTACCAACTGGTCTATACTAGGTAGGGGGTAGTTATCTTTTGGGCATGCTTTATTAAAATCTGTGAAGTCAACGCACATTTGCATCTTTCCCAATTTCTTTTTTATCAAAATAACATTGGCCAGCCAGTTGGGGTAGTCGACTTCCCGGATTGTTCCTGCTTTCAACAACCTGTCTACCTCTTCGGAGATGAATCTTCTTCGATCAGGAGCATGCCTCCACAATTTTTGCCTGACCGGAGTACAAGCCGAATCCACGTTGAGTTTGTGGGTAATCACGTCGAAATTGATCCCGATAATATCTTCCGACTTCCAAGCAAAAGAAACCTAGTTGATCATTAATACTTGCATGACCGCTTCTTCGACCTTCGCGCTCATGCTGGTGCCAATTTGGATAGCTTTGCATTTCACGAGCATCCTAGTCTTGACTTCTTCTGCAGGATCCATTCTTGGTTCTTTCGCCTGCTCAAATTGTTCTATGCCTGGTTGTACCAGCATAGCCTCTTTATGATGTTTGATCATGGCTATATAAGCTTCCCTTGATGCTTTTTGGTCGCCTCTCAAGATGGCAACGCCGCCTCTAGTCGGGATTTTCATTACCATATAGCGGATGCTGGTGACTGCCCCTGTTTGAAACAATAGAGGTTTGCCAAAAATGGCATTGTAAGCAAAAACCATATCGATAACCATAAATGTTACCTTACAGGCGTGGGCAAGAGCTTCCTGACTGAGCTCAACAAACAACTTGATCGACCCTGCTACCAGCACCGTGGCTTTACCCAGGCCGATCAGTGGTGTGGCATTCGGTTTGAGCTCCTCGACCGGCAGTCCCATCGCTCTATAAGCTTACAATGTAAGTACGTTCACTGCACTCCTGTTATCCGCTGATATCCTTTTTACATCAAAATTATTGATCCGTGCCCTGACGACAAGGGCATCTTCGTGAGGAAATATTACATCCCGGGTATCTTCACAGGATATAGTGACTGGGAACGGTCGTTCGGAAGTTTGGGAGAAATATACGCCTCTGTCTTTTCTTTTCTTGGAGAGATCTTCCTTATAGGACGATCCGTCCGTGATCATATTTATAACACCAGCATAAGGCTGGTGAGGATCTGCATTTTTTGGCTTTCATCGTTCATCATCGTCGTCGTCGTCCCTCCTACGGTCTGTTTGTTTACATTGACTTGCTTCTCGAGCTGGACCCACAAACCTCTTGAGGGAGCCCCTTTGCACCAGCCGTTCAATTTCTTTCTTCAACAGGTGACACTCGTCGGTTGTATGACCAAAATCCCTGTGAAACTTGCAATATTTACTATGATTTCAGGTTTGTCTGGTCTTCTCATCCATCCTGCTGGGCCAGTTCACCGTTTGGTGGTTTTCCTTAATCCACATCAACACTTGCGTGGGATTGGCGTTGAGCGGAGTAAAAGGTCGAGAGTGCAAACTAGCCCCCCGATCAGACATTGACCGGTCCGCCTCCTTTCTTTTTTCGAGACTCCTTGAAGTGGAGGCCCATTCGGGACTTCTTGCTAATCATTCTGAAGTCAGAGCCCGATTGAACGCCCGTCCGTTCGGGTGCTGTAGCCTATCTAAGATATTACTTCTCCTGCCCCGGTTGGACCTCAGGGCATCATCCAGCTAAATGTGTTGTCTTGCCCTTTCCATCAAGTTGGAGAAGTTGGTCGACGTCCTTGTTGTGATTGATTCAAACAATGGCCTATCAGCGGTGCCATTGGCTAGAGCAGTGGATGCCATTTCCATGCTTATATTCCTTACCTCTGACATTGTGGCTTAGAATCTGTCGATATAGTCTCGGAGGCTTTCATCTATCCTCTGATAGAGATTACACAAATCACTCACGAATTTTGGGGCCCTCGTCTGCACAATGAATCAGGTGATGAACAACTCCTTTAGTTGTCTGAAAGAAGTAATCGACCCCTGTGGGAGCTCATGGAACCACGTGGGAGCGTCTCCTCCTAACGTGGTAGGGAATATCCTGTAGGCGATCCTTTCATCGTAGGTGTATACCTGCACTTTTGTTAGATATTTTACAAGATGCGTAGAGGGGTCAGTTTTACCTGTATATCGATCCATTATCACGTCCCTCCATCTAGGAGGTAGCTCCGATTTAGTGGTATCCCTGCAAAATGGCGAGGCCGTATCGCCGTAGGTGTGATCCTTGAATATTCCCTTCTTGGAGCCTGCCAGCCCGAACTGTTTGAGTTTTTATTTGAACCACCTATCCTCCTTGCTCATGGCAACTGGGATAAATTCATTCCTTCGTCCCCTCGAGCGGCTATGATTGGGGGTGCATATGAAAGACAAATCATCTCCAATGGACGAAGTGGATTGTCTGCTGGGGATATAGGAGGAATTCCTACTTGAGGACCCTGCACCTTTCCCTTTGTCATATCTTCCCGGAGTGCTGGCTCTTGCTCTCCTACTATCGTGGGTTCTTGGTTCATTAAGGGAGATCTCGTTGTTCTTCCTTCTCCAGAGTTTTTCAGTCATAAAATCCATTTCGTGACTTCTTTCATAAGTCTTGGGCATCTTTCCCTTTTTTAAAGTTTGGACTATACTTTCGGTGAAGTCACTGAGGATGGCACGCATGTCCTTGATGGTGACGGGGGTATCTTCTAGCTGCTGCATGGCTGCATTATTGAATTCTGGGAGAAGGTCACCTCTAATAGGGGACCCGGGAGACCCTTCTCTTCTCTCCAAGGGCCTAGATCTGCCCTGGCTATGATGATTACGTTCCCCTAAAGTTTCATGCTCATTAGATCTTGAACTCACCATTTACTCTCAACGAAAGCACCAAATGATAAAGCTCAAAATGCCTTTATCCTGTTAAGAAGAAGAGTTTGTGATAATATGATCGATCGAGCAACTAAACCTGCAAAAAAGGGAGGGTGCCCGATCGGACCCAGGTATAAGCACTCCGAAGCTTAAGTTAGTAACTTGGGAGTAAGTGCTGAAAGGAGAGAGAGAGTTTTCAGGAGTTCAATACTTGTTGCCATCGTGTTTTTGGCTATTTATAGGAGATCTTTTGGGGAAGGGGTATCTGAGTGCCTTGGGGAGATGATAACCGTCAGTTAGAGTAGGTGAGCAACGATGTGACTGGAAGTAGGTGAGAGTGTAGGCATTGGCTCGTGCCAGTGGGCTGACAGGACAGGACGTCCCATCAATCCAATCGGACATCACGTTTTTCTGTGTTATCTTCTAGCTCACGCTACTCTTTAGCAGATTTGGGCCGTCTCAAATACCGTTGGGCCGAAATGACTGGGCCTTTAAAGATGCAATTTCTGCGGTTATCACTTATGTAACTAAATTGGTTATTAATTATCTTTAGCTAGTTGTCTATATTTGTATATTTATTTTATTCTTAGCTGTTAATTTATTTTGATAGGTTAGACGGTTCTGTATCACTTATCTTTTTCGTATATATAGAGCCCAAATGGGTGATCAATGAAAAAAAAGTTTTCTTCTACAAACTTTTCATTGTATCAGAGCTTGGTTAACTCTGTTTGCTAAAAAAAGAAAGGGAGATGAGGGAAAGAAACCAGTGACAATGTCACCATACACCTTATCTGCAAGTGATAATCTTGAAAATATAATCACCCAGGTACAATTGACAGAAGACAAATATAATGAGTGGGCTTGAGTAATTTGAACTGCATTGCGAGCCAAGAAAAAATTTGGTTTTATTGATGGAACCGTGAAGGAACCTAAAGAGGATTCACATGAATTAGAAGATTGGAGGACTGTAAATTTCATGCTTTTGTCATGGATATTGAATATAATTGAGCCAATGGTGAGATATACTTTGACACATATGGAGATTGCAAAAGATTTATAGGAAGACATTAAAGATTGTTTTATGGTAACTGATGGTACGCGAGTGTAGCAGCTGAAAACAGAACTTGCTAATTGCAAACAACAAGGAATTTTACTCATGAATTACTATGCAAAATTAAAGCAATTGTGGAAAGAATTGACAAATTATGATGTCATTTCTACGTTTAAGTGTGGAGGTTGTAGGTGCAATATTGTAGCTAAATTGACCAAGAAATAAGAAGAAGAAAAACTTCATCAATTTCTGATGGGATAGATGATACATACAGAATAGTTCGATCGAATATCTTGAGTATTGCTCCATTGCCTAGTGTGAGTAAGGCGTATTCTTTGATGTGTCAAGAGGAAAAGGGTTCGGAATATTTCAAGAAGTAAAGAGGAAAAGGAAGAGGTTGCCATCTTTATGGCTCAAACCAATGCTAGAACAAAATATAAAAATATTGTTTGCAAACATTGCCATCAAGAAGGGCATGATGCTGAAGGTTGTTTTCAATTGTTTGGTATCCTGATTGGTGGGGTGATCAACCTAAAACATCTGGTCGAGGTAGAGGACTACAAAGTGAAAGAAAAAGACGTGGAAATATTTCAGGAAGAGGATGCAGTGGAGCACGAATCAATGCTGCTAAAGTAATTGGGCAATCTGTTGAGGAAACGAAAGGTTTTACAACTCCTGGAGATTTGTCAAGTGAACAATGGGCGGTAGTTCTGAGTTTGTTGAACACATTCAGATTAGGAAGTGAGGAAAAAATAACTGGTAAGAAAAATTTTGATTGGATAATTGACTCCGGAGCTATACAACATATGACAGGAAACTCAAGATGTTTAACTAATCTGAAGAAGATATTAGGTTTTCCAATTGGCTTACCTAATGAAAATCAAGTGCTGGCATTGCAAGAAAGATCAGTTTGTATGGGAAAGCACATGCAATTAGAAAAAGTTCTTCATGCTTCAGGATTAAATTGCAATTTTATTTTTGTTTCACAATTACTCGATGAATTGAATTGTAATGTGTTGTTCACTAATAAGCTTTGTTTAATACAGGATCGCACTTTGAGGATGGTGATTGGAGCGCATGAACGATGCAAGAGGCTATACTACTTCAAGAAGAAGTCACCAGTTCAAGTATTCAAAGCTAGGACATTAGATTTTCATGATCTTTGGCACAAGAGGATGGGACATCCATCTTCAAAAATAGTAGGTTTAATTTCTGGAATCAGAAATCAACTAGGTTCAAATAAAACTTGTGATGCTTGCTTCAAAGCTAAACAAACTAGAGAAGTGTTTTGTTTTAGTGAAGGTAAAGCTAATGAAATTTGTTAACTGATTCATTGTCATATGTGGGGACCTTATAAAGTCCCTAGTTCATGTAATGCATCCTACTTTCTTACAATTGTTGATGATTTTTCAAGATGTGGGTAGATATACTTGATGCTAGATAAAACTGAAGTAGGATGAATTTTGCGAGATTATACCACTATGGTTAAAAGGCAATTTGATAAGAATGTTAAAATAATTAGAAGCGATAATGGCACTGAGTTTGTAGATTTGAGAAGTTATTTTTTAGAAAATGGGATAATTTAACAAACTTCGTGTGTGGGAACTCCACTACAGAATGGACAAGTGGAAAGGAAACATTGTCACACTATTAATGTGGCTAGAGCTTTGAGATTTCAAGCTAATTGACCTATTGAATTTTAGGGTGAATGTGTGTTGACTGCTGGATATCTAATCAATCGAAATCTTTCTCAACTACTAGAAGGGAAAATGCCTTATGAACTTTTATATGGCAAGTCTCCTACCTATAACTACATTCGTACATTCGGATGCTTGTGCTATACGAAGAACTTGAATCGAGAAAAAGATAAATTTGCTAGTACGAGTCATTGATACATCTTTGTGGGATATCCTTTTGGCCAGAAAGGTTGACGATTGTTTGATTTGGATACAAGAAAATATTTAGTATCTAGAGATGTCTTATTTTGTGAAGATGAGTTTCCATATGCGGCTGATAATACACAAATCGGCAAGCATAATCTCAATTTTAAGCAAGTTCAAGTGAATGAATGCTTTAAAGAGGAAGCTGAAGGTGAGAAAGAAGAAAAAGAAGTTGGCCAAATTAACCAAGTTGGAAAACATAATGAACACTTGACACATGTTAAGATGATATTACTGAAGAGAGGGAGGGAGATACAACATTAGAGCCCAGGTCAGAGAATGTAGAGGTAGTAGAAAGATTGATAGAACTTGGGCATGGACTTCGCTCAAAACAAGTTTCTACATGGCTAAAGGATTTTGTGACATATACGGCTCAACACATTAGCCCTTTTGCAAGTTCATCCAAACCAATTCCATTCTCAGGTATGTCCTATGACTTAGCTAAATATGTGAATAATACAAAATTTTTACCACAATATCAAGTTTTCCTGGCAGCCATAACAACGAACATAGAGCCCAAATTTTATCATCAAGTAGTAAAGGATGTTAGATGGAGAGAAGCTATGAAAAAGGAGATTGATGCACTTGAAAAGAATGGGAGTTGAACTCTAGTTGATCTACCACAAGGGAAAAAAGCCATCGAAAGCAAATGGGTGTACAAAATTAAGTATAACCGTGATGGAATAGTTGGGAGATACAAGACGCGTCTGGTGATTCTTGGCAACAGTCAAGTGGAATGAATAGAATACAATGAGACATTTGTGTCTGTTGCAAAAATGGTGATAGTGCGTACATTCCTTTCCATTGTAGCAGCTAAAGAATGGGCATTTCATCAAATGGATGTTCATATTTTAGCACAGTGTATGCAACAACCGAGGAAAGAACATTGGGAAGCAGCTGTGCGTGTTGTTAGATACTTGAAAGGAAGTCCTAGGTAAGGAATTCTTCTTAAAAATGATTGTGATCTTGAGTTAACAGCTTACTATGACTCAAATTGGGGAGGTTGTCCATTAACTCGGCGATCACTCACAGAGTATTTTATATTCCTCGGAGGATCACCAATTTTCTGAAAGACCAAGAAACAACACACTATCTCTAGATCATCAATGAAAGCAGAGTATCGTTCCATGGCTACAACCATTTGTGAAATCAAATGGCTCAAGGGATTGCTGTTCTCTTTGGGAGTAAATCATATAGGATCTGTTAAATTGTTTTGTGACGGTCAAGCAGCAATGCATATAACTGCTAATCCTATTTTTCATGAACGCACTAAACATATAAAAGTGTATTGTCATTTTGTGTGTGTTGAAATACAAAATGGTGTGATTGCCATAGCGTATGTGCAAATCAGTGAGCAATTGACAGACATTTTTACCAAGGCATTGGGCAGAGATCGGTTTGCATTTCTTCTTTGCAAATTGGGCATTTGTAATCCTCACGCTCTAACTTAAGGGAAGATATTGGCTGATGTTTATATTGGCCGTGCATCTCAAAGGGACAAAGCCTGCTTGCATGCACGATCGTACATCTCAAAGGGATAAAGCTTGCGTCGCCGTGCATGATATTTTGGTTACACTACAAGAAAATTGATTTTTAAAGACCAAAAATTAACGAAGGGATAAAAATTCGGTCGTAATAATATATAAACAGCGAAGGAAATTTAATCGGTCGTTAGATCTTAAATTTTATTATTATTTAACGAGGGGATAAAATTTAATTGTTAAAAGATTAAAATTTTGGTCGTTATTGTCTTTAAGAAAATGGCGACACATAAATTCTATAGCCTCCAAAAAATAATTCATAATTATTTTATAAAAAATAAAACGTAAAATACCAAAAGTTCAAAATTAGGAAAAAATGAAACCTATTCTCTCTGTAACTTGTTGAATCCAACAATCCAGGCCCTCCACCTCCGTCCTTGAAATGGCAACAACGGCCTAGCATTCGTCTAGGTGAGATCGACGATCAATCAGCTACTCTTTCATACGAATCGCAGGTGCATCGCTCCAAGCATCCCCGGCACCTCCCGAAAGACTCTTCTAAATATGTAAAGGCCAAGTCTTTAACGAATCTTGTTCATGGGAATGATAGCCATGAAATTCGCGAAGCAAAGGGAAACACTCTAAACGGTGAAGTGAATCTGGAGTTCAGACACCGTAGGAAAGTGAAGAGAGAGACTACGAAAAGAGTGAGGTCGAATTGGATATCGAAGGTCGATGAAGGTGGAGCTGAAGGAGATAGCAGAGATAATGGAGAAGAAAGATTTAGGGATTTCGATCAGGACTCATATAGCCTTTTGAAGGAACAAAGCCCTGTCCACTCTACAGATAACGTTGGCCTTGATACGTGGCAAGGCCATAGAAGAAGTAGCTTGTGCTGAGGAAGGGTTTCAGGAAGTAGAGACGATGACGAAATTGAAATGGATAATCTGCCAGAAACATATTCTAGGGATAGAAATTGCAGTAGGAGCGAATGAGTGAAGACTTGGCTGATTGAATTGGGATTGAGCCGATACACACCAGTTTTTAAAGTGCACGAAGTGGATGATGAGATATTGCCATTGTTATCCTTGGAAGATCTTAAGGATATGGGAATAAATGTTGGGGTTCCAGGAGGAAACTCTACTCCGTAATTCAGAAACTTCACAAAGGGTTTTCGTGAGTTTTTCTTTATATAATTTTTTACCTAATTTTGCTAAAGCTGTAGCTTTCTTACTCATAAAAAGGGGAAAAGAACACCTACTTGTGGCTGTATTGTGATCTAACTAATAATGGCTATATATAATTTTGTTATAAATTGTTAATCCTTCCTACTTTTATCCTACATTTTGACATGGGTACTGCAATTACCTGATGAGATTGATGATTGTAGGAATTTAGTTGACAAAGATAGAAAGTTGATTACTTTGATGGTTATTTTGTACATGTTGATGTCATTATCCATACAACAACTTAATCGTCAATTTTTTGTTTATTCCTTACTTCTTTTATTCATTTCACAGTATAATTTTTTTGTACATCCGAATTTATTGCTCATGGTACTCAAAGATGTTAGTCTGTTTCTTGCTTCTTGGAGCTTATAAGCTAGCAATCAGTCAATCTTATTTTCATAATACTTGTCTCTAAGATTTTGTGTGTTTTGTTGCACTGGTGTTGAGTAAGTTTGCATTATATTGTCCATTAATTATTATTTCAGTTATTTCTTTTATTGAATTTCCCTTTTTCTCAATACGCCAATTAGATTTAAACACAGAAATTTGGGGTCAAAATCAGGTCAAGTTTTATCATAAGAATTATAATATAAAGAGAAGCATTGTTGCAAGTTTTTCCTTTTCTCACCTTGCAAATTTTTTGTTGTTGTTATTCCTTTCTTATCCACTAGTGGAATCAGCTTGGTTACATCACATGATGAGATGTGCTGATTTTGGTACTTATCAATGCTTATAAAAGGGGTATCTAAAAGTTTTACAGATGCTATATTAGTGACAAATATTGGGATTGATCATATGAAACAATATCAAAGCGGCTTGTTCATTTATTAATGGCGGCCTTAAAATGTGAATGGACTAAGCAAGTTAGCAGTATTGTTTTCTATTCCTTCTTTAACTTTTTTATTATTTAATTTTGTTATTTCTTCTATTTGAAATCTTCATTTGTGCAAGTTCCTACTGAATAACAGGAAAGGCATCCGAATGATTTAATTTTTATTCTTTTTTTGGTTATTTCAGGCAGAGCCATCCCCAACTATTGGTTCCTTTGCTAAGCCTCAAACAACACATGGCCATCTTGTTTCTAATTCACATTCAGCTACTACTTCATCCAACGCCACTGGAGAAAGAAAATCAAGCTGCTTTGAGTTTAGGCCCCATGCTAGATCAAACCTGGTAATTTCCTTATGCAGTATGAAATAGTTTAAATTATTAGTTATCTTAAGGTGTGTGGTGGCAAAGAGATTCAACTTTTGTACGAGTTTATATTGTTTGATTTTTCTTATATTGAACAACATAATAGGTAACTGATGTTGGGTTACCAGATTAGATATTTTATGCATTGAAGGCGCTTAAGATTTTAAAATTTAGGGCTATTTTAGCATACTTTAATGCTTTTCCATATGCTGAAAGTTTGATTTGCTCAGAGCATCTAAATTGAGCTCAAACTATCTTGGACTATATCGTATTATTTAGCATGAGACCACTTGATTACTATCATATATTAGTCTAAACAACCACTAGTTTTATTTATTGTTGGTTTGTGAGCCTGTGCTCTTTATGTCTTAAGAAGTGTGCCTTATTAAGCGAAAAGTATCATTTTCCTAATGTGTTTTGTTATTTAAAGTGTGCTATTTAAGTCTTGGTCTGCACAACGATCTCCATTTCATAAAACTTCCCATACCCCCTTTACGATTCCTGAACATGAGATTTGCACATATCATTGACGGTGCCTTTATCTATTGTATTTTCATGATGTTTAATAGAACCTAATGTTGAAAGTTGTATGCCTGGAACAACAAAATGAGAAGTTTGTTTTAAAAATCATTTGTCTATCTCTCTCTCATTTCCTTAGAAGGGAATGTTCTCTCCATTTTACTTGTTTCGTAGTGATGCTAGTGCCAAATGTCTGGTTGCCTACTGTTATCTCCTTGGCCTCATTCTTCAAAAATCTAAGCCTATGTTTGCTTCTATATTGTTTTCAAAGCCTAGCCCTGAGATTGCTCATGTATAAAAAATATATTTATTTTTAAACTTCTACGCTTAATCAGTATAAAAATATTTTTATAAGTCTACATTCTTAAAATAATAGTGAGAATTGCAAATAGATAAAGATGCTTACATTTCATCTGACCTTATATGCCTTACCCTCTTCCTATACAAATTGTTGCTTGGCTTATGCACCATCTCCGTATGGGTTCATCCTTTTCCATTGATTTTCATATCTTACCTACAATTATATATGCATCTCAATAATGCACCACTTTTAACCATATATATCTAATTTCATATGTGGCTTATTATTATTATTATTATTATTATTATTATTATTATTATTATTATTATTATTATTATTATGATTATGTGTAATAATGTCCCAATCATAATATTAATTTAACTTGCCATATATTCCTTGGCTTACCATCATCTAATCCTTATCTCCCTGCTATTTTTCTTCTAAGAACTCTAAAGGTTCACCATAGAACTTGCGTACATGTTCCCTTAGAAGTCTATGAAGTATTTTTGTGAAGTTTAAACTTAAAATCATGGATGGTAGGCTTGTGGATCTGGCTAGCATGGATGTGTTAGGTACTAATTTTTTAATCTTTCACCCTCATTTCCTTGTTTTTTTAGCTAGTACGTTTTTGTTGGTAAAGCAGAATTGTGTATACTTTGTAATAGATTTTTTGCAATTTATGAAAAGAGTATTTATTATATTTTTGGATATGTATGTATGTGTAGGAGTGTGAATGGGGTGTACGTGAAATATTTAAATAAAATTATTTATATTAATGATCGGATTTACATTTAGCAATGGAAAATCCGGTCGTCATTTATAATTATTAACGATCGGATTTTCTTTCGTTAAAAGATATAAACAATTCACAAAATAAAATGTTGGTCGTTATAAGTTAATTTTTACCACTGGATTTTCCTTCGCTGAAATTTGAAAACAATTAACGAAGGGAAAATCCGGCCACTAAAAGGGCTTTTTTAACGACCAAAATTCCCTTCGATAAAAGCAAACACAATTAGCGAAAGGAAATTTCATTGCTAAAAATTTATATTTAACTTCCGAATTTGTACCGGTCTTTAATACCTTTAACAACTGGATATCAATTCAGTCGTTTATACTATTAACAACGGGGCTTTTAACGATCGGTGACGATCGAATTGTTCCAGTCATTATAATGTTTGAATGATCGAATTTTAACTTTTAACGATCGAATTTTCCTTCATTAAAAAGCATTTTTCTTGTAGTGTTATTGGCTAATGTTTATATTGGCCGTGCATCTCAAAAGGACAAAGTTTGCTTGGCTGTGCATGCCATGAACGGCCATACATCGCAAAGGGACAAAGCTTGCGTGGCCGTGCATGATGTTTTGGTTATTGGCTAATGTATATCCTCATGTAACTAAATTGGTTATTAGTTATCTTTAGCTAGTTATCTTTACTTGCATATTTATATTATTTTTAGCTGTCAATTTATTTTAATAGGTTAGATGATTTCGTATCACTTATTTTTTTCATGTATATAGAGCCCAAACGGGTGATAAATGAAAA
>JBBPFJ010001063.1:0-28004 GCA_037975025.1 Excoecaria agallocha
ATACTGTCTCTACTTGCTCTACCAGTTCTCTGCTTATTTCATATACATTTCTATACTGTATCACACTTGAATTCAATCTATCTCTTTTCTATTTTTTTATACCTATAACACTTTCTTAATTTTGTTTTTGCTTTGATTTGCTTTTCTTATAACTCTATCTCCAATTGAAAACTATCTAATAAGATGATCATAATATTACTATGCTCAACGTATATCTGTCAATTTTCTTTTTCAGTCGGGGCCAAATACATGTCATATGATGCTGTGCTGTATGAGTGAATGATGCCTCATGTATGCAATGAAGTGCAAATATGGAATGCATATGTTTTGCCCCATTCCCACTATAACATATTTCATTAATTGCCCATGACTGTGAAGGAAATACTGACAGATTTACAGAGCGTAGCAATAACCTCAAATTTTTCATAGTAACTCCATATATATTTGCATATATACACTGTTACATCTTAGCTTCATAATCTATTCTATAGACATAATCTTTGATATATATGTACTTAACTTTTATACCCTTTTCATGTACCACAGAAAATAGTCTCTATACCTATCCTTTACTTTCCAATTCAAACTTAGAATCTCATTCCTATAGCATCATATACATATATATATTCCTTTATCTAAAATCTATCAATATTCAACTGGCATATTCACTATTATCAAATAAATACTTATCATCACCATATTCGCTGCTAACTTACTTTATCCTTATCATAAAGCTTTCTGAGTAATTGGTAAACTTATCGTACTCTACTATATTCAGGGTTTAGCAATGTTCTAGTGTTAAGTAGATGAGTACACATGAAGCGAAAGGAACATATAACTGTGTACTATAAGATGAATAAGGTCATGAATAACCCAGCAAAGAAATACTGTAAATCATATACGATCGGCAGAATAAGAAACTGAGAGCTATATATATATATATATCCGATCGGTCATAAGGGATTGAGAATCATATGTCCGATCAAGCAAAGAAAAATTAGAAATCATATATTTAATTGATTGAAGAAAAACCAAAACAAACCGTATATCTTATCGATCAAAAGAAACTGAAAACTATATACCCGATCGGATCGAGAAAACAATGCTGAAATTCAAACCGATCGGTAACTCAACGTTGAAAATCATACCTGATCGGGTATTAAGAAGGCTAAAGTGGCCATCCTAAAAGGCTCAGCACTCACTAGCTGATAAATCCAGATATCCCTAGAAAGCCCTTTATCACTATTGCTGAAATTTCATCTTGAGATATTATAAAAGGATTTGAGTTACTTAGACTCGAATTACTAGAGTCACTACTTCCTTTAATTTCCATTTCTAATTTAACTGTTCACAATACATCATATATATACAAAACCAAACAGTGAATTATCATAACTCAACAATTCATTTATCTTATATTATATAACTTCTCGATATGTTTTATACATATAAACTTGTCTAGCAAGTTCTATAATTAGAACTACTCATACGCACTATCAATGATACAGGTAAAACTCAAATGTAATGAAATTCTATGTTCAAAATAGCATTCTCAAATTTCTACTTTTCATATATTAATTATATAAACCCAATCAAACATGATATTCCGTATACATCTTACTATACTGACATAGACTATAATGCAATTATACTGTAACTTAGCCTGCTTAAGTTCTAAAGATAGATAACGGGATCGATGGATACTCGAGGGTATCAAAACAATGGATATCCGAAGATATTAAAACTATGGACCCAAATAGGAACAACTATACTGTGAAACGGTCAAGAATACCAAACGAGACTATGCATGATCCAGTAGGATCAACTATACTTTTAGACCTAAAAAGGTCAATGGTGGTGGTTGCAATGTCTCTATAGGCACCTGTTGTCTGCATTCTAAACTCTCCGCAGGCGATGAAATTCCTTTACTTTATTTAACAATAATACATATATGTACATGTATAGCCATGTACCAAGTAATCATAATCATATCTATGTTACTGTATAATAATAAGTAGAGTCTCATATATTACTTACTCATATATCAAGGTCACATCATTCACATGCTTACTACTTTCACTATTGTGCTTGAACAATTCTTTATCATTTTATGAAAACATACCTTTTCCTAATTTATCAACTTGTTTAACCAATAGCATTCTTATTTATCATCGGTATATGCCTAAATATTTACCATATACGAATAATATTCATTTTTCATAAACATATATGCACATAGGTATATACATGCGACTTGAGCACCACATCACATATTCACTAGAGTATACACCAATTATAAACACGATAACATCTTCTTATACTTATGTTCATACTCATGAACAAGGAAGTTACAGTTAGGAACTTTCATAAATACATGTTATCATACATTTATAAAAGCGTACCTAGACTGCTATTACTTGTTTAAACACTGAAATATATATATATTACTCATTGGATTGTGGTCATATCATTCAATTGCATTAAACTTCACTTAAATTCTTAATTAGTTCACACAAAAATGTACCTTTGGAATTCTTCTTGACTTACCCTCTTATCCTTTAATAGTTAAGCATATCAATACATAATCGTGTAAAAAATAATATCTAGACTTATAGGATCAGTATATTGTAATCAACAAGATTATTTACACTCTCAATTAATGATCACATAACATTTATACTATAATTATTTCAAGAGTATACATAAGTTGTATTTATTAAAGTAAAACTCTTTACTTTAGAATATTTATGTCTGACAAGGTAAGACTTCAAAATTGATTAACTGTATTTATATTTTAAGCGGTTTCGAGGATCATTCAAAACCAAAACGCTTTGAGTTTAACTAACTAAGTACATAACATTATATTGTTCAAACTATAGGTTTACGTTTTCTTATTTGCATCCATACTATAGTTGTTTATTTAGATATGGTGACCTAATTATTATAATTCTCATGTACATTCAAGCAATTATACATCTTATAAAACTCCATCACTTTTTCCTTTATGTGTAATATCTACACGATAAGGTATGTACTATTAATAGCTTGCCATTACACTAATAAATGGTTTGCTGTTTATCAAATAAACAGTTTGCTATAATATTAACCTTTTAATTATTTTCTTTATAATTTATTAGATCATATTAACCAAGCTTAAATACTGTTTAAGGCTCTTTCATAATTTAACAACTTACTTTAACTACACAATTATCTCTTACCATTAACTAAATTATTGTGACTGAAACCTATCATCACATATTCCCATTTAAAATTATCATATTAACTACATAAGATCAAATTCATATAAATTCATAAGCTTATTCCAATACACAAGCTAATCTTATTTTGAGATTAACTCCCATTTTAATATTCTCATCTCCTAACCCTATACTTTTCTACCAATATATCATGACCCAATAATATAAGCATACATATATAAATACAATATTGCAAGTAAGCATCCAAAGTTAAACTTGCCCCTACTCACATCATATGTTTTAAACCACTACTATCAATCAATGCTCACGTTGCTTGTTCACATACTTACTATTTAAACATGTTCTTTTAACTTCTATTGAACTTCACAATAAGGTACCTATATACCTTAATACATCTTTAAAATATATTAAACCATGTGAGGGACAAGCTATAATAAGCCAACACCAGACAACAATCTTCTATAACTACTTCTTTCTATACTCTTATTGGCCAGAACCGCCTAAACCAAGGCGCTCTGATACCAAAGATGTAATGACCACACTAGTCTCTCCGGATTACTGTTACTTATCTTAATATTTTATTAAATAATACATATAATAAACCTAACAGATTCTTTTACTATATAATTAGTTATTCGTTGACATTTTAGTTCATACACTTTAACAAGTTGCAATAACATATATTTTGTTACATCGTACACATAATTGAATTAATAGTTACATAACACGTTTATTACAATGTTATCATATATTTACATACAACAGAAAAGAAACTATACAATTTGGACATTCTAACCTTCTCTACCTAGCTGGTGTTGGCCTTGTCCCAGAAGTAACAACATCTCGCTCCTACACGGATAAACACCCGTGCTAAGCTATAAAGCTTAGTGGGGAACAATACATATGTGAACAACCACTCACAGTGATTGTTATCAAGCACACAATCAACAGTAATAATATCAAGATAATTTACTCAACATGTAAGAGTTATGTCATAACTCACAAAGCATAATTATTCATATAATATTGCTGTATAAAGGTGGATCATCAATCACTAATCACGTGTTAATCAATATTACATATACTGTTTAGTTCATACTGTGAAATGCCTGCTAAAACCCTGTGGGTGTGGATAACGGGTGCTGTGGATACCCGTAGGTATCAAATCTGTGGATACCCGAAGGTATCGAATCTGTGGACCCCTTGGGCCAGAACTATGGTCTCATGTAGAGACAAACTATGGACTCATAAGAGTCAGACTATAGCAGCTGCAACTATAACCCTATAGGCATGCCTATCTATCCACAACCAAGTCTTTATATGCAGGCAAATAATCATTTTTCTTGTGTCATTTGATTCATGGTATACAATTTATCATATGGAATGATAAATCAATCAATAAGATAATATCATTTAACTATCATGCCACAACCCAACAGCATATGCCAATTACAATAACTTTATCTTTGTATTACTTATACATTTCATAGCTTAAAGAACAATCATTATACTATGATTTTATTAAAGTAAACACATATTTTCTATACTTTGAACTTGCATAATCAAATCTTCAATTGCTATCTTTAATAAACCTCTTCTTTTAGATTAAAAAGGAATATACTACTATATTCTTATGATTTAGGATGATTCATAAGCTTCGGAAGGCTTAGGCAAGTTTAAATCCCAATCGCAGTCATAAGATACAAGTATCAAAAATATAGAACAAAGGCATCTTGTCGCGCTCGCGACAATAGTCGCGCTCGCGACGAATGTCGCGGCCGCGGCGTTAATCGCGCTCGCGACAGAGAACAACGGCCTAAATGAGCATTCTTTGATGTCGCGCTCGCGACAGAAGTCGCGCTCGCGACACAAGGCTGCCGCTTGCTATCGCGCTCGCGACACTAGTCGCGCTCGCGATGGAAGGCGACGAGTCGAACGCCTCCAAGCTTATTGCTCAAAAATCCAAATAAATCCATTTCAAAAACTCAGATTTTATCTCATTTTCCACATACCAAACGGATTTTTCTGAAAACGCTATCTTTTACAAAGTTTTAGGTCTATATTTCTAGTTTCCAAAACACTAAAAATTCCTTTAAAAGGACCTGTACATCTTCAGATTTTCAAGAATTTTCACAGACTGTTCATGAGGACGAAATAACTATCCCAATCAGATTTCAATACCGATTTTCACTATCATGCAGTGAAAATCAGATTTTAGTCTCTTCTAACAAAATCAAGGCATACAAATATAGTTTCTATACCAACTGGAATTTCATCATTTAGACCACTATAGCTCGAGATACAAGCAAAAGAATATAGACTGGTCTTGAAATTTCAAAAACAGAATTTGCATATCTTGTAATAAAACTTGTATTTTCCATCACTAAGCCACTTCCAAGCTTATAATCAACCATTAAAACATAAGAGAGAGACTTTAAGGTCTCTCCCCAAGGCAACACATCATACATACACATATAACATATAATCATGAGAGTCTAAGTTCCCATACCTTAACAAGCTCCACCAACCTCTCTCTCTTTCTTATCTTTCCCTTTCATCCTTTCTATCTTTGCTTTCTTCCTATCTTGTTCATCATCTCTACCATCTATAGCCTTTAACTTCCTTGGAGCATCATTTATTTTCATATAATTGAGGAGAAGAGAAAAATAAAAGAAGATAAGAAGAAGAAGAAGAAGAAGAAAGAAGAATAAAACACAAAAATGAGTTTTTGTGGCCAAGTATGGCCGGCCAAAAGAAAGAAAGAAATTTGATTTTTCTTCTCTCTTCCTTAGCCTCCCAAATGTCACTTTATTATTGGTAATTCAATAAAAATCTTGGAAAACTTCATTTTGGTCCCTCTTAGTATTTTTGTTTCTTAATTAAATCTAGAATCTTTCACTTATTACATTTCTACCACAATTCTTTTACTTTGACTTTTCAATTATATCCTTAATTTATAATTTCCCTTTAATTAGTCACATAATTAATCTCTATCTCATGCAGAATAATCACCTATCTCTCCTAGGGTACTTTTAGGGGTATTACATATGCTATTATCTTTCATGATGCATTTTGCTAAGGTATTAACCAAAGAAGTTATTTGATATGTAAGAGATCATGATAGAGTAAAAAGATGATTATTTGGAATTTAAGATACTATAATTGAAGATTATAATGTCATAATACAAAACAAGTGAGAATGTAACTAGTATAGTAGTAGGCTATTAGTATAAATGTGATACAAACATGTAAAGAATGGAAATACCTTAAAATATAATGAAGTGAGAAATATTATGAAATACTCGTTTCTTTATGAATCTTTGTTTAATACTTGAATAACACAAATGAATATCATTATTATAAATGGAGTAGACATAGTTTTATGTTTAAGCTCTTATGGTATCATGAGAAGATCGACGATTAAATGCTATGCACTTACATGTGTTTGCTTTAATATACTGGTGTTTTAAGATTATGTATTTAGATATGTGATTATGACATTGAACTTATACGCATCTATAGGCGCTAAAACAATATGAAATGGTGTAGGTAGATATTGATCTCAGATTTGTAACTGAATATATGTATTTGAGGTATTAGTTGAGTATATATGTGATGGTTAAATTGAGTACTATAGAGCAGGTGAGATGGCTATAACGAACCATGCAGGTACGTCTTTCTGAAATGACTATGTGTTTATGTGCTGTTTTAGACGCTCATAGTGGATGTGATTATATATGATTTCATTTTCATGAAAGCAGTCTAGTAAGGCATAAACTATTATGACAAGTATAAGTATTGTTAATATATGGCTGTTAGAAAGTTTAAAAGTAATTTAAAAGAATGTATATTAAGTAAACTCCTTTGATGACTGAAGAGTAATGTAAAGAGAAATTGCTGAATTATTGTGAAATAATTCATGACATAAGTGAATGATGGTTCACAAACTGTACAAAAATATTGAATATTCTGATAACTGTATTATCTGGATTGAAATGATGATAAAGTTGATAAATGTACTGAAAGTAAGTGATCTTTGCGCCCTTAGAAAATAGTCTGGCAGTAAAAACTAGCTCAGGATATAATTGGCTAGCCATATGGATTCTGTACCGCGGTGCAAGTCATGGCGACTTGCTTAGTTATGGTAGGATCACTGATCTCCATAACTTCTGTTTGTATCTGGTATCTGCTACGTGGAAAAATGGTTTTTGAGATCATTTTTCAGTCTGTTTGTGGCCCATGGGGTCCACATCCCGTATATCCAGTCTGAGTATTTCTGTCGGTACTGTTCTAGGGGCATTAATATGAAAATAAGTTAAAAAGTATAAAAGATAAGAAATGTTATAGTTCGAAATTAATGTGCATAAGAATTATCCTCTTGTATAAGTACATCAAATGGATATTAAATTGAAAGTTATAATATTGATGAGCATGTGATCATTTAATTCTATATAAGCATTATGTATCTATATATTTATGTATAGGTATGTATATCACTATGATATCGATCAAGTATATAAGGTATGGCACACTATGGTATTAAGTATTATATTGTTCACCTTGTTAAGATTATTTAATGATTACATGAAAGTGATTTTGGATTGCATACTATGTTTTAAATGATGTAGATGTATGAAAGAAATATACCGGATGTCTTTTGCGGTAGCAATGAGTGATGTATTGATTACTGAGTTATTAAGTTTTCTTGTCTATATGAGTAAGATGTTTTGTTGCTTATGCTTGTAATTTATTGCTGAATGTAAGAATTGGAATATGAGAAAATTGAAGGTATCAACTAGGAATATTGTTAACTTTGTATTTGTGTAATTGATGTTACGTGTTTAAAAGATTATCTTTAGAATATTGTTCCCCACTAAGCTTTATAGCTTAGCACGGGTTTGTTATCCGTGTAGGTAACAGGATAAGCTTGTTTTGGGTTAGCAGCTGCTATGGCTCAAGCATCAGAAGAAAAGGTTTTAGTGTGGGCAGATCTCCATCAGGGTTTACAGTTGTAACGAGATGATTTTAATGTAAATTGTTTCTATTTTGGAGTATTATTGTGACTTAAGAGTGTAATTTGTAATATTGAATCATCTTAGGACATGTGATTAATAATGAGAATGGATGTATGAAATGTATGATGAAATTATTTTTGTATTATTGTGCCCCTGAGGGGCTGAGGGAATTGTCTGTTTTTCAGGTGGATTAGATAAGTTTTTAGCCGTTATATTGCCGGATTTTTATTTGGAATTCAGTCATTTGGACAATTATAGTTTATCGGCTTACTTAAGTTATAAGTATTGCTTTTTAGACAAGCCTGGAGTCGTTGAGATAGTAAGATTCATGGAGTCGTTGAGATAGTAAGATTCATGGAGTCGTTGAGATAGGAAGATTCAAAAGAAAAATCTTGCTGATTTTGGAATTGTCACTCAGTGCATTGCTCCTCAAAGGGGTCAATGACCAGTATCTGACAAATGGTCCTTAAACAAAAAAAAATTTCCAACTTATCACTGGTTTCGGTTAGAATGTTCAGCAAGGGTGTTACAGCTTGCCTCTCAAAAGAATCTACTGCTCGATCAACTGGGTGAAGCCTAGGAAAATTTGTTGTCTCGGCTAATCCATGAGGCTGGAAAATGCTTTTCTGGGGCCAATTTCGACTGGATAGAGGAACCAGGTATCTTGCCCGATCCTTCATCCAATGATGACGAGGAGGAGACCCTTCGAGATGGGATGAGTGAGGGTGCAGAGAATGATGGAAGATCAAGTGAAGATCCCTCGCCATTCGAAGTTCCTTCTGTCGAAATGGCTGCATCTGAGCCCGTGACTCCTCTACCTATGGAGCCTTCCCAAGCTACTGCCGAGCCTCTAGGAGAACCTGCTTAGCCCATTACAGAGGTGATGCTCTCCGAGCCTATCGTCGATCCTGTCAGGGAGCCATCTGCTGCAGATATATTAGATATAGAAAATTAGGATTTTTTTCTTCTCCTTTTTCCTTTCTTGTAAAGTTCGTAACTTGTACAATTCACTTGATCAATAAAATGCAATCATTTTTTTAAAATTTTCCTTGTACATATTTGTAATATAGTTCAATGAATGCTTTTTATTTTTCAAATGTGCATTCCTTGTGTTTGCAATGCAATTTAATACATGCTTTCATTTTTAGTAGTATCTTTAAACCTTCTACTTTAATTATGCTGATGTTAATAGAATCAACTAATTAAGTAGTAAAGATACTTCCTGAACTTGTAGAAAAATAATTTATAAGCCAGTGGCTGATTGGAAAGACGAAATCAATTGCTCATATGGCATAGTTAAGAAATAAGCTTAGAAGCTTAGGAGCATAATCTGATCGAAATGCATAATCGATCGACCATATGAACACCGAGCATAGTGGATGAACCTTAGGCCTCGTATTCACTTGCGATCTTGAGAACAAATTCATATATCGAGTTAGCATTTTAACTTGTATTCCAATGCATGATCATTGCCCAATACTTAACTCGGGAGAAATTGTTGAATAAATTTAACTTGCGAATAAACAGACTTCAACTTTTGCATTTTTAGCTCGGGATGAATGACGAAGGAAGCGGATAAGTTGCATCATTAAAAAAACTGCAAATAAATGAACTTCGGCTTTCGTATTTTTGGCTCAGGATGGACCTCGAGCATATCGGATAAGTTGTACCAAACATTAAATAAATCTATAAATAAACAGACTCTAGCTTTTGTATTTTTGGCTCAGGATGGACATTGAGCCTAGCGGATAAGCTGTACCAAATATTAAATAAACCTGTAAATAAATGAACTTTAGCTTTTGCATTTTCGGCTCGAGATGGACGTCGAGCCTAGAGGATAAACCTGCAAATAAATGAACTTCAGCTTTTGTATTTTCGGCTCGGGATGGATGTCGAGCATAGCAGATAATTTATACCGATCATAGATCGTCGATCGAGATTTTCATTGATCGAAATTAATTATATCAACCGAGATTTTCATCGATCGAAATTACTAAGATCATTGATCTCAAGAAACCATAATGAATACACTAATCAAGAAACCTAGGTCTTTCGATCGAGATACACATCAATCGAGGATTAATTAGATCGTAAATCAGGATTTTCATTGGTCATAATTAATTACATCGATCGGAGTTTTCGTCGATTGAAATAAAATAGATAACCTGTAAATAAATGGATTTCGACTTTTTCATTTTAGGCTCGGAATAAACGTCAAACCTAGCGAATAAGTTGTACCAAATATACCTTTTTCGGAGATGGAAAGTAATTTCTCTATTTATTGAATTTAATTTTTGGTACAAGATTACATATGGTACTTCTTGAGTACGTTGGCATTCCAACTCCTGGGAATGTCCTGCCATCTAAGGTTCTAAGCTTGTATGTACTCGATCCTAAGACCTTAGAGATTTTGTAAGGTACCTGCGATCAAGATTGAAAAAATTATCGGTCTATTTAGTCAAGTTATGCAAACATTGGTCAGATATTCAAGATCAACAATTGGAAGATCAAGTTCTAATAATGACACTGGATTGAGTTTTTCGTTATCTGCAATCAATCACTACACAACTATAGTAACTAAAAGCAACTGGCATTTTATGAGTTGTTTATGACTTTTAATTGTTACTATTATATATAGATGTATTATTTTGGATATATATTATTATCAATATTATATACTTGTAAATAACAATTTATTCATTAATATATATATTTTTATATTAAAAATTGAGTGAATATAAATTTATTATTTTTTAGTTTATTATTTAAATAATAAAATTTCCATATTAAATTAAGAAATCAAAAAATTTCATATCAATATTTAGTAGGGATAAATTTCATGCTAAATTTAACAAGAGCAATATTTTGTCACAAAATGCATGCTAAAATTTAGCAAGAAACTTGTCCTAGCTATAATTTCGTGACAATTTAGTCATCGCAAAAGTAAGCGAGAACTAAATCCCTCACAAAACTTAGTGAGGACTTTAATCCTTGCTAAAGTTAGCGAGGACTAAATCTTCACAACACTAAGCAAGAATTTTAATTATCGCTAAATTTAGCGAGGACTAAATCCTTGCAAAACTTTGCGAGGACTAAAGTTAGCGAGAACTAAACCTCAAAAATTAACAAGGACTAAAATCCTCACTAAATTCAGTTAGGATAATTTTTGTCACAAAATTTTTATCTTCGCTAAATTAATTTAGCGACGAAAAATCATCATTTAGCGAGGACTTTTATTCTCGCTATTTTGCATTTTTCTTGTAGTAGATCCTTCCCAATTGGGCATCAGCTTCTCAACTCTTGCATTCCCTATCTTTTAGTCTTCCTTTCTAAGCACTAGATCACCAACATTGAAAGTTCTCGACTTCACCTTCATGTTACGATATCGGGCAACCCTTTGCTTGTAGGCAGCAATTTTAGTGTAGTCATCTTTTCTTCTTTCTTCTAAATCTTGACATCATGTATAGATGTTGATCCGATCGGAATAGAATGTCATACGATAGGAAGGGATACCGACCTCTACAAGGATAATTATCTCGGAGCTATAGACAAGAGAGAATGATATTTGATGAGTGTCTACCATTGGAAAGGTTTTGTAAGATCATAAAACACTCTGCAGTTCCTCAATCTAGCCGGATGTTGTTCCCGATCAGATGCTGAGTTCCTACAAGAAAGGGAGCCCGATCGAATCAGGTGTAAGCACTTCAAAACTTAAGTTAGTAGCTTTTTAGAGAGAAAATTCTTAAAGAAAATTTTCAGAGAGAGAGTCTCAGAGATTCAATACCTGGAGCCACTGTGCATTGGACTATTTATAGGAGATAAGAGGGTACACTCGAGTGCCTTGGATGTGATAATTGGTTGTCAGAGTAGGTGAGCGGCGAAGTGATAAGGAGCAATTGGAAGGCATGGGCTCAACCTTGTGTCAATGGAGTGATTAAGACTTGCTATCCTATCAGTCCAATCGGACATCAAGTGGCCTCTTCCTTGGCTTGTGGCTCATGCTTGGTGCTCTTTTTCTGATAGACCTTGGGCCCTGTCAGGTGCGATGGGCCGACCGGATTGGGTCTTGGAGTATGATATTTCCATAGTTATCACTAACTATTAACTAGTTTGTTACATTCAGTTAACCAATTCACCAGTTTCGGTATTTTCGATTTGGTTAATCAATATTTTTCGATTAACCATTGAAATTTATAACATAAAATCATAAAAAAAAGTAAAAAATTTAATTTAATTTCAAATGTGCAAAGTAATTAAAAAAACACAAAATAAATCTAATTTACTAGCCAAAATTAATGTTCAACAAACTAATAGCTAATATTATAAATTAGATTTGATATTTATTGAATATTAACATACTTAATTCTAAATTATATAAAATTTTGGATAATATTAAATATTAAAAAATAAACTGTAAAATATAAAAAAATATAATTAAATGCTATTAAATAAAATTTAAATATACTTTTAAGTTTTGAGTGAAATAATATTTGGTAGTGTCTAAAGACGTAGATAATATTGGCTGAATCTCGTTAAATTCTTTTGCTCCTTATTATCTTTATTTTAGATGCGTTTTTGCTCTAATCCACTCAATTTTTCACAACATATATTTCAAAGATGGAGATTTGCTTTTAAATCAAGAAAAATAATTAACTTCGTGTAATTAAGCTTGCACATCTTATTATTAATCTTTTTGAAAAAGATTATTAACTTATTTGTTATTAAATAGTTCTACACTGAAACTAATGACTTTTCTTCACTGCATTCTATTGCTGCTGGAAATGGATGAACAACCACACTGGTCGGCTGCTAATTATCGTTAGGGGAATTTTTATTCTAAAATTTACTACAAAAACATTTTAATACCCTCAAAACAACTTCAGAAATACTTTAATATCTTTTTCATGGCCAAATTTTATTATTTTCATAAACATCAATGATAGTTTTTTTTTTCTTTTGATAAAAAACTAATTTTTTTTATTTCCCTGATCACAAGGCTACAAAGTCTTGCCAAGTCATAAAGGCATTAATTAGTATTTTCAAACGAGACTTGAAATGCTTGGAATTTTCTTTTGGGAGGACTAACAATAGACTTGACCTTTTTTGTTTTCTTTCTTTTTTTAAATAAGGAGAAATTGGACTTAATCTAAAAAATATATCATGTTAAAAAATATAGCATAGGCAGATTGATGGCTACAATATCATGTTAAAAAATGGATTTGTGTGCAACTTATTCTAAAAAATTACTTCATAAAGTGATGAGAATTGTCCAAAACGCCGCAAAAAAATATTATACTTTTATTAAATATTTACTGGATTAAAACTTTAATTAAGTTAGAAATGGGGTGTATTATTATTTGACCATAAAATCTTACATGCGTCAATGGTTTCACACAGAATTGGGTATACCTATGAGAGTGAACCACCACACTTGCTTTTTCAGTAACTACACTTGAATATATACAGCAGTACACTATGTGGAACAGAGGAAGTAACAGAGGTGTACAAGGAGACAAATACAATATGATAGAGTTTGACATGGAATCTACTGCAGCATGAGAGAGTCCATCATAAGAGAGTCCAAGATAGAGAAGAACTCTACCTCTTACACTCCCCCGCAAGCTGAAGAGGGAGGGAACGAACTCTCAGCTTGTCTCGAAGAAGCTGAAATTGATTTTTGGACAGAGCTTTAGTAAAAATATCAGCTGTCTGGTCCACGGTGGAAATGTATCGGACAAAAAAAGCTTTAGACTTCACCTGATCACGAACAAAATAGAAGTCAATCTCCAAATGTTTCCTATGACGATGAAACACAGGATTAGTAGTGAGGTAGACTGCACTGAGATTGTCACACCAAAGCAGAGGAGGCTTAGTCATAGGGAACCCAAGCTCCCGAAGTAGCATAAGAAGCCAGCTGAGCTCAGACATAGCAGAAGCAATAGACCTGTATTCAGCCTTTGTGGAGGAGCGAGACACTGTGTGTTGTTTGCGAGATGACCAGGAGATAAGACAAGAACCAAAAAACATGGAAAACCTAGTTGTCGATTTCCTATCATCAGGACAACCACCCTAATCCGCATCCGAGAAGCAATGTAACTGAGATAAATTAGTTTTAGAGAAAAATAATCCATGATCCAGTGTACCCTTTAAGTACCGTAAGATGCACTTAACAGCACTCCATTGATGGACAGTAGAAGCATGCATATACTGGGACACTTTGTTAACGACAAAGGAGATGTTCGGTCTTGTAAAGGTGAGGTATTGGAGGCTGCCAACAACACTTCGATAATGGCTGGGATCTGAAAAGGCATCACCATCACCCAGAGCTAGCTTATCTGTGGGATGGGCTGGAGAGGAGACAGATTTGCTCGCAAACATGTTAGACCTTGCAAGAATGTCTTTACTATATTTGGACTGAGTTAGAAGTAAGCAGCCATTAGACCATACTGCTTCAATACCCAAAAAATAGGAAAGGGTGCCCATGTTGCGAACAGCAAATTGGTTTTCAAGAAAGGTAATTAACTTGTTGAGAAGCGTGGGATCATTTCCTGTTAAGAGGAGATCATCAACATAAATGAGACAATATAACCGGACATCACTTAAAATGAAGTAGTACAAGGAGCAATCGATTTTGGAGCCAATAAACCCAAAGGACTGTAAGGAGGTGGTGAGCTTCTCATGCCACATACGTGGGGCTTGCTTAAGGCCATATAAAGACCTCTTCAACTTACAAAAAAAATGAGGATAGGAAGGATCTTCAAATCCTGGCGGTTGCGCCATATAGACCTCCTCATGAAGATCACCATGTAAGAAGGCGTTGGAAACATCGAGTTGTAGAACCAGCCAGCCAAGTGAGACAGCTAAGGTGAGAATTAACCGAATGGTTGTAGGCTTAACAACCGGACTGAAGGTCTCAGTGAAATCAATGCCCGATCTTTGATGAAAGCCTTTAGCCACTAACCGAGCTTTGTGACGATTAATAGAACCATCAGGCAGAGTTTTTGTTTTAAACACCCACTTACATCCCACAATATTGGCATGAGGAGGGGCTGAAACCAAATGCCATGTACCATTAGACAGCAAGACATGATACTTATCTGCCATTGCTTGATGCCAACATGCATACCTAGTAGCTTGGAGATAGGTGGTCGGTTCAGTATTTATGGAACTAGAGACTAAGGCTTTGGGCTTTAAAGAGCCTGTTTGAGATCTTGTAGTCATGCGAGAGGGACAAGGTGGAATAGACGGAGGTGGGACTGCAGGGAAAATAGATTGAGAAGCTGTCTCAATCGTGGTGGAACTGTATAATGGCCTCAACGTCGGACTGATCATGAATAGTACTTTCCGACAGTGAATAGTATCTCCGGGCTGAAAATGACACCCGAAAGTGAAAATTATTTTATTGGACTATTGGAAATTACTAGTCACGGGTAGTTCGGGGCTGAAATTTGAAGTGAATTTGAGATCAAATAGGCCTCCGAAAGCCAAAAGAACGAAAATCGAGAAAATTAGGGTTTAGGATTTTTAATTGATTTTTTTTGTCATTTTGGCTATTAAAAATATCAAATGAAGTCTAAAAATTATCAAAAATTATACATGTGCCTAAAATAATATGTAGAATATTTTGGTGGCAAAAAGTGAATTTTTCGGTAATATCGGTATTTTTGAATCGGGCCGATAAAATTGAATCGGACCCAAAACGAACTCTGATTGGGCTGAAATTTTAGGTATAGCCTATTTCTAATGTGATATGAATAATGGAATCAAATTTGAAGAGAATTGAAGCTGGAAAGTGAGAAAAATTAATTAGGGCTAATTATCGGGTAATTATATGGCTTAAACAATTAAATTGTTCAAGCCCATTTAAAGCCATTTATAAGCCATATATAAGCTACATTTCTCCAGAAATCTCCAGCAGCAACTCATTCTTTCTTCATCTCCTTTAGGTGGCCGAACTCCCTCTCTCACAAATTCCTCTCTTTTTCTTTCAAATTCTCACCAAATCTCACCAAATAAAAGCCTACTAAAGTGATTTCAGCCTCTCTATATTACCTTCATCAGCTCTAATCCATGATTCGAGGAAGGAAATCAATAGAAATCAAGGGTTAAAGTTTAGGTGTCAAAGTTAGGTATGTGAAGTTATTGATTTTTAATTGGTTTTTAGGTGCCTACTACTAGTTTTGGGTGCCTAGAGTTCATTTTTTCTGTTAAATTTAGCATTTGAGGCAAAAATAATTGAGTTATCTTTGATGGTAATTTCGGTTTGTGAAGGAATCCAAGAAGAGGAGCAAATTTCTCAAGCTAAAGGAAAAGGAAAGGAAGTCTAGGCAAGGCTAATCCATAGTAAAAGGTTTGTGACTAATTAATCCTTTTATTTCCCTAAGAAGTGAATTTCCTTTAGGTTTCTTAAGGAAAATCTCATATAGTAAAGCAAAATTGAAAATAATGCTATATTTATGTATTAGGGACTTAAATATGTGTATTAGAACCTTTGAATGAATTTAAAGTAATTTATATGGTATAGTTGTAGTAGAAACCGAATGGTAATTCAAGAGAAAACAATGTGATTTTAAGTGATTTTAATGATTTTAGGTATTCTAATGTCAATATTGATGTAAATAAGTAGTTATGAATTTTTAGAGAATTTATGGGAATTAAATGAATATTTTCGGAATAAATATTAATTAGGTATTAGTTGAAAAATGTGAAATTTGAATGAAATATGGCATAAATTATTGATTATATGGTGAACTACTGTGAAATATTTCATAACATGTGTAAAAAAGATTGACTGTAATTATAAAGTATTGATACAGTATGGACAAGAAATGAAAAGTAAGGAAAAGAATGAAAGGTTAGCTAATAAAGAAAAAAATTGAGAAAATATGTGCCCTTAGAAAGAGTCAGGCAATGAAACCTAGTTCAGAATATAATTGGCTGGCCATAGGGATACATATACCGCGGTGCGAGTCATGGCGACTTGCTTTACTATGGTTGGATCACTGATCTCCATAGTATATTTATCATACGTACTGTCATATATTCATATGTTATATGAGAGATGATTCTGGAGGTCATTTCTCATTCTGTTGTGGCCCTGTAGGGTCCACGTCCCGCATATCCGGTCTGCGAGTTTTCTGCCGGGTCTGTACTAGGGGCATATTAATAAGAAAATGTTAAAAGTATAAAAGAAAAGCTAAAATGAAAGTTTAATATGAAAAAGGACTAAAATGAAAAGGATTTAGAAGTTTAGGGATAAAAGGGTAATTTTTCTAAAAGGTAAAATTAATTGGTAAAAGTAATAAGGGAAATAAGTAATAAGGGTAAAATGGTAATTTGATCAATTAATTGGGTAAAAAGGTCAACCGTATAAAGTTAAAGGACTAAAATGTAATTTTACACGAAAAAGGTTAAAGTAATGATTAATCAGTAAATTATAAGTAAATTAATAAGGTAAGATAAGAAAATAAGGAATAAAAGGGCAAACTAGTAATTAATAGTATATAATGACATTTTTGAAATAAAAGAGAAGTTCAAGGACTAAATTGAGAATATAAGAAAGTTTATAAGTTAAATGAGAAGTTAGTCGTTCATAAAATAAATATTGCTATTAAATAAGAAAAATCGATAATAAATCACTTAGGGAAATGCTATGATTTTTAGTCACCACTGGGCATGTTTAATGCTCAGCACGTAGGATTGATTGCGTGCAAGTACAAATAGTTTGGAGCTTGGGTACACAGCAGGAAATTGAAGCGGAAGAGTTAGGAAGAATCTTTTTGTGGCATATATATATACCTATTATGTTTTGTTTTATGAGGATAATATTGTAATAATGATTGTTCTGTGTATTATTTATAGTAATATGTGGATGAGGAATTGCAGAAAATGGATGGCATGCATGTGTTACTAGATAATATCTGTGGATATATTATATGTTTGGATTTAAATTGTTGTGTGTAACGCCCCAAAAATTTAGATTGATTTTATTGGGTTCTTAGTATCAATTTATAAGGATGAGTTATGAAAATTTTAAAATAAGTATAGTTTTGGGTTTCATGTAATAATTGTGACGTAAATCATATGATGATAATTCCTAATAATAAATGTAATAATAGTGTCTTAAATTATATTATAATAATTTCTATTGTCAAGGTGGGATTTTTTTAAAAAAGAAATGAAAATGACAAAGTTTGGGTCAAACAAATTAAAAAGAAGGAAAAGTGGGGGAATAGTATTATTATTATTATTATTATTATTATTATTATTATTATTATTATTATTATTATTATTATTATTATTTAAAAAAAAAAGAAGAAGAAAGCGGGGAGAGAAAGAAGAGGGGAATCGGGAAAAGAAGAGAAGTAGGCGGAGGGGAGGCGTGGCGCCGATCAACGGCGCTCTGGCCGGCGATCGGTGCGGCTGCCACCTCCTCGGCCACCGGCTACCGCCCCCTCGCCGTTTTCCCCTTGACAGCGCCATCGTTTCCTTCTCCGATTCGGTCCTTTCTCCTCTTTGAATGGATCGATTTTCTTTTCTTTTTTTCGGCGATCTCCGACGGCAGTTGAGGGAACTGACGACACCAGCGGGTTCGTGATGTTGTGGCGGGTCTTTTGGTGGTTGCCGATCGTCCCCACTCGCCGGCAATAGGGAGATCGGGGGTGACGACGGCGAAAGTTTCAAGCTCCGATCTCGGTGAACAGCGACGGTTTTGGGGCGCGTGAACGACGCCGGGAAGTCACCGGTAGCTGGATCTACCCGTGGACAGCTTCGGTGCATCTCCGGTGGAGCTCCGGCGAGTCTCCGGTGACGCTCCGGCGACACTCCAGCGATCGATCCGGTGAGCAAAAATTAAGCGAATTCGACCGCGACGGTAAGTGACTACCAAATCTATTGATTTCCCTATTTATGTGAATTTTCCTTAATTAGGTAATTAAGTTAAAAATGTGAAAAATTGTTAATTAATGCAATTATGTTAGGGTAAATGAAATTAGGCATGAGAGGAAATGAGGTGAAGGCACTAATGGAAGAAAGAAAATTTTTAAGGTGAAAAATGGTTGTGGCCGAAAATGATAATAAGGAAAAATGGTGAAAAATTTGCATGTAAATGATATATGTTGGCTTAAAATAATTGTAGACATGATAATAGATGTCTATAAATTATTAGAGAATATCTAGAAATTATTTGGGAATTTTTATGATTATTTATAGTGTATGTATATAATGAAAATTGTGAATTATTGTGAATTAAATGATTATTTTGATGAAAAATGGTAATGACCAATAAATAATGCATAAATAAAATTTATTGGAATTTATCAAAATTATTGAAGTTTTATTAGAATTTTTATGTGACTATGTATAATGAAAATAATTGAATTTTAATGCATAATTGTATAAAAATGACAAACATGATGATTTAATGTGAAAATAAATTAATGTCAATGACAAGAAATAAAAAGTCAACCGACGAATGTTTCGAAATAATTATTGGGTAGTGAAAATGATAAGAGCAATGAGTTATTAGTAAACAATTCATAAATAAATAAAAATGATGGAAATAAATTAATATGTAAATAAAAGAAAGTTAAAATGAGTTTTAAAAGAAAAAGAGACTTAAATGAAAGAAAATAAAAGTTTAGGAGCAAAATGGTAATTTTGCCAAAGTAAGTAATTTAAGCGTATAAATAAGTAAGAAATACTTAATAAGGGTAAAATGGTAATTTCAGAGGCCTAACGGTTTCGAAAGATAGAATTTCCGTAGTTAAGGATTAAAATGTAATTTTACCCAAACATGGTGATATAAAGAATAAAAGATGAATAATGAAGGAAGTTATATAATAAAAATGAAGATAAATGATTAAAATGGCAAAATCGTAATTATACCTATGAAATGAATAAATCGATGGAAAAAAAGTTAGATTATGCATGTTCGAGACTGAAAATAATAAACGATATTAATAAAGTTTTTAATTGCCTAAAAGCAGAAAAAAATAAAGACGTGACTAATTTATTACAATAAATTAGTCAACAAAAAGTATTAAAAGAATTAATGCTTATTAAAATAATTAATGCTTATTAAAATAATTCGCTGACGAAATAAACGTTGGCATACCGAATGATTAAAAAGTTTGAGCAGTGAAAGAAAAAGAAGTCAATCATTGAATTATTAGAGAATAATTTACAAATGATAATATAAAAAGAATACAAAGAAAATTGTGAATTATAATATCATAATTCATAATTTATAATATGTACAAAAGATTGAAAAGTTTAAGTATCTGAGTGAATTATCGAAGAATAATTCACAAAAGTGACTGGAAAAGAGAAAGTGAAGAAAAGGATAAAAAGCTATTGAACAGTCAAAGGCACAAAAGGGTGCATTTGATTCGAATAAAAGCATAGAAACAAATAAAAGAAAGAAATTAAAGAGTTTTAAATGTGACTGATTATGTTTGCCCTTAGCGATAAACAGGTAGTATGATTCTTGTTTTGGATATAATTGGCTAGCCATAGGGACACCTCTGTACCGCGGTGCAAGTCATGGCGACTTGCTTAGCTATGGTTGGGATCTTTGATCTCCATAGCTTCTGTGAAAGTGTATCTGTATCTGTATCTGTATCTGTATCTGTTTTGTGAGACTTGATCTTTCGAGATCATTTCTCTATCTGCTACGTGGGACCTTTGGGTCCAGTCCCGTGTATCCTTTGTGGGAAACCTGTTATATTGCATTAGGGGCACATTGAAATGAATAAATAAGTATTGTTTAATTGAATTGAATATATGAAAAGTTATAACGAAAAACGATTCGTTTGACATAAAATGCAAAGTCAAAATAAATCTATAAAGATTTCTGTAAAGATAATTACGAGTTTGCAAAATAATATTAATTGTCCTGCTCAAGGTTAGAAAGGGATGATAATGACAAAAAGTGAACTTAATGCTTAGATAACGCCTTTCTGAAAGATAAGTTATCTGAAAAGTAAAACGATATAAAGGTATAAAATTATGTAATGGGGAAAAAGTAAAAGATACAAGTTTTAATTAGATAATTAATTATAGGTATATATAAAAGAAGAAAAGAAAATTTGACTGCAAAGTACTCTAAAACAGCTATATCGCTTTGCGATGAAGTTTATAAGCCTTTTAACAGTAATGTAATTATTAGATCAAAGTTAAAGTAAAGTAATAGAATACATAGTAAAAAGTGAAGTCAGAGTATAGATTGAATAATTGACCAGTAAAGCAAGTATTAAAAGTAGTTTATTTTGGTACTAGTAAGAACACGAGTACCAATATACGTCGTTACTTAAAATGATGATTAAATTGCTTTGTATAAAGGATAAAATGAAAGTACTGATAAAAAGTAAAAGTTAACGTAAAGATAAAAGGTAAATCTGATATTGATCTACCTAAAAAGATACTGTAGTACAGTTAAAAATTTAGAATAAAATGAACAATGATTATCAGAATATGAATATTGATAACTGAAATAAAAGGAAATGTTTAATGAAATAAGAACAATAGAAGCATAAATTATGAAATTATGCTTATTCTTGGGAAATGCTTGGATTAGTAGTCACCACTGGGCATATTTAATGCTCAGCACGTAGTGTTTACTGCGTGCAGGTTCTGAAGCGTTGCAGGAGCAGTACATCGAAGGACTAGATCGGAAGAGAAGACTTTTGTGTTTGTTAGTGTAAGCTTTTGGCCTGTATATACTTAGACTATTAAGGTAAAGGCTCGAACTGTATTTAGATTGTATGTTTATTTGTCTTGGATGTATGGACAGTATGAGTTTCGATATGATGTTTGTTTTAATTGTTATAAGATTGTTATTTGATTCTGGAATTAATGGAAAAGTATTTTAAATGTTTTGATTTGCTCAGTAAAAAAAAAAACTTACCGGTTTCAGCTAAGTTTCGTTTCGGAAAAGACTGTTCCGAGAAGGGTGTTACATTGTGCCTCTGAGAGGCTGTGTAATTGTCTGCTTTTCAGGGGGCTAGTTAAGAATATAGCCGTTATATTGCCAAAATTTTATTTAACTGCATAGTGATTTTCGGATAGTTATAGACTAATGATTAATGAAAGTTATATATGCATGAAGGCTATCAAGTTAAAGGAATTAAGTATAAAAAAAAATTTCCGACCAATCACTTGTCCGATAAGACTGTTATAGTAAGGGTGTTACATTTTATGGTATCAGAACATTGGTTTAGCCGGTCCTAAGATCGGAGTGGGAATAAGTATGATTTATTTGTTTATATATATACATGCCAATTGTAAGTAATAAAGTGTGATGAAAATCTAATGTGTACCAGCTCCTTTCTGTTTTATAGTGTAAAGATGTCATCGGATCGAGATAGACAGGTGGGGGATGGAGAAAGTGAAGCTTCAATAGGTACTGGACAGCAGGAGGCCCCACAGCGGCAGGCTTCCTCTCCAATAATTCCACCTCCACCCCCACAGCCAGACTTCCTTAATCTTATGGCTGACTACATTCAGCAACGACTACAAGCAGGTCAGGCTCAGTCCTCCCATACTGTTGTTCAGGTTCAGCCAGCTCCACCTCGAAAAAGACCTATTTTGGAGCAGTTAAAAAGGTTGGGAGCTGAAGACTTCTCTGGAATGGATCCTTTGACACCCTCACAGGCTGAAAATTGGTTATTCAAGATAAAGAGACTTTTTGAAATCACAAACAGTTCTGTAGAAGAGAAGCTGGAAGGTATAGTTGCTTTATTACAAGGACCAGCTTTTGTTTGGTGGGATTCAGTAAGGAGGCACACCCCAGCGGATCAGTTGACTTGGGACTTCTTTGTGTCTCAGTTTGAGTTAAAATATGTTGGGTCAGAATACAAGTTAGCTATGCAGTATGCCTTTTGAAGGCTTAGGCAGGGTAATAGAACAGTGGCTGAGTATGAGCGCGAGTTTGAGCGCCTCAGTGCATATCTTGACGAGAGTCAGTCTACAGATGAAAAGCTGCGACAGAGGTTTGAGAGGGGATTGCACACCGAGCTCAGACATATTATAGGGACCCAGCAGTACCCTACTTTGATAGCTATGGTAGAGGCGTCCATTAAGTTAGAGACTATCCAGACTGAACATGCTGAGAGGCAGTCTCGATTTTAGCAAAAGAGAAAGCAAGGACAGTCGAGTGGAAAGGGTGATCAGAGTAAAAAGTCAAAGGGATCATTTACACCTCAGAGTCGTCCTCCAGTTCCAGCAGGACGAGGCCGGGGTAGTGCTGCACGTGGCAGAGGTCCAACTACTCCAGCAGCCAACACCCCTCGAGATAGAGATAGTGGGACACCTGCAGCTTGTGATTATTGTGGTAAATTTCATTATGGGGAATGCAGATTCTAGACTGGAGCATGTTTTAGATATGGATCCAAGGAGCATCAGATTAAAGATTGTCCGGCATTACCGACTGCTTCAGTTCATCTCCAGCATCAGGTACTGGATCCTCTACACCGAGAGGTCGTGGTAGGGGAGCTGCCCCCATTACATCAGCCTCTAGACCAGCTGGACAGTCATCTCAAGGTCAGAGGAGATCTGCAGGCCAGACTTATGCTGTCAGAGCCAGAGAGGAGGAGGATGCTCCAGATGTGATAGTAGGTACATTTCTCCTATTATCTGATTCAGTTCATGCTTTGATCGATCCTGGTTCGACTCATTCCTATATTAGTACTGCATTAGCTCGGGATAAGGGGATGAAAGAAGCATGCTTGGACCAGGATATCTTGGTGAGTAATTCTCTGGGGCATAGTGTAGTGGTAAATAAGGTGTACAGACAGTGTCCTATCAGTGCCCAGGGACATATATTCCTGGAAAATCTTATTGAGTTGCCCTTCCATGAGTTCGATGTGATTCTGGGGACGGATTGGCTATTCGCCCACCAAGCGACTGTTGATTGTAAAAGAAAAAGAGTCACGTTAAAGCTTAAAGATGATCGAGAAATTACAGTGGTTGGTGTGCGACATAACTATCTGTCTGATGTGATATCTGCTACTGCAGCTAAAAGGTTGATCAGGAAAGGATGTATAGCCTACATGTGTTATGCAGTGGAAGCAAAGAAAGATAGCCCAAAAGTGTCAGAAGTGCCCACTGTCAGAGATTTTCCAGACGTGTTCCCTGATGAGTTACCAGGTTTACCACTTGATAGGGAAGTAGAATTTTCTATTGATGTTGCTCCAGGCACTGCACCCATATCCATTGCTCCTTACAGGATGGCTCCAGCAGAGTTAAAGGAATTGAAGATTCAGTTACAGGAATTGCTTGACAAGGAATTTATTAGACCCAGTGTTTCTCCCTGGGGAGCACCAGTCCTGTTTGTTAAAAAGAAGGATGGGACGCTCAGGCTATGCATCGACTACAGACAGCTGAATAAAGTCACCATAAAGAACAAATACCCCCTTCCTCGCATTGAAGACTTGTTTGACCAGTTTGAAGGGAGTGGGTGTATTTTCAAAGATTGACTTGAGATCAGGCTATTATCAAATGGGAGTAAAAGCTGCAGATGTGCCTAAAACTACTTTCCGTACTCGGTATGGCCATTATGAGTTTCTGGTCATGCCATTTGGATTGACAAATGCACCGGCTGCTTTCATGGATTTGATGAACAGAGTTTTTCATCCTTATCTGGATCAGTTTGTAGTGGTCTTCCATCGATGACATTCTGGTATATTCTAAAACACCAGAGGAACATGATAAGCATTTGTGAATTGTCCTACAGACTTTGAGAGAGAAGCAGCTGTATGCTAAGTTTAGTAAATGTGACTTCTGGTTGAATGAAGTATCTTTCTTAGGCCACGTGATCTCTGCAGAAGGTATTAAAGTGGACCCATCAAAGATTGAAGCAATTCTCTAGTGGAAGCCACCTACAAATGTGACCGAAGTGAGAAGCTTTTTGGGGTTAGCTGGATATTACATGAGGTTTATAAAGGGTTTCTCCACTATTGCAAGTCCCTCTTACTCGATTATTACAGAAGAACACCAAGTTTGTGTGGACTGACAGATGTCAAGAATGCTTTGAAAAACTCAAAAGTATGTTGACTGAAGCTCCTATTCTCACTCAACCCGAACCGGGCAAGGATTTTGTGATTTACAGTGATGCCTCCAGAAATGGATTAGGCTGCATTTTGATACAGGAAGGTAGGGTGATCGCTTATGCCTCTTGACAGCTCAAGACTCACGAGAAGAATTATCCTACTCATGATTTGGAGCTAGCAGCTATTGTTTTTGCATTGAAGATATGGAGGCACTATCTGTATGGTGCAAAATGTTATATTTATACCGATCACAAGAGTCTGAAATGCTTGCTCACTCAAAGAGAACTTAACCTCCGACAGAGACGCTAGTTGGAGTTGATAAAAGACTATGATTGTTTTATCGACTACCATCAGGAAAGGCTAACGTGGTGGCTGATGCACTTAGCTAAAAATTCATGACAGGTAAAATAAATGGTTTCAAATGAATTGATATACGTAAGTGATATATGTAATTGATTAATAGTGTTATTTGCAGCTCTTCGAGTTTTAAATGTTAGTTTGAGTATGGCGTCAGACGGAGCTTTGATGGCAGAAATGCAATTGAAACCAGATTTCGTGTATCAAGTTAAAATGGCTCAGAAAGAAGATGATCGACTGAAAACTATTATGAGTAAAGTAAAGGATGGCAATGAAGGAGACTATTCCCTAAATAAAGATGGAAGCCTTTATTACAAGAAAAGACTTTGTGTTCCAGATCAGGAAGAACTGAAAAAGAATATCCTTACAGAGGCACACCATAGTAGTTATGCTATGCATCCTGGAGGTAACAAGATGTACTAGGATTTGAAATCTTATTACTGGTGGCCATGAATGAAGCGAGATGTAACAGAGTTTGTGAGTAAATGCTTGATATGTCAGCAAGTAAGGCTGAGCACCAGGTCCCTTCTGGATTACTTCATCCTATCTTGATACCGGAGTGGAAATGGGACAGAGTCACTATGGATTTCGTTATAGGATTGCCTGTCACTCAAAAGAAACATGATGCTATTTGGGTGATTATTGATCGACTCACCAAATCTACTCATTTCTTGCCAGTCCGGATGGATTATCCTTTGACTAGATTGGCAGAGATCTATATTAATGAGATAGTGAGACTTCATGGGGTACCAGTATCTATCATTTCAGACAGGGATCCTAGGTTTACCTCTCATTTCTGGAAGAGTCTACAAGAAGCTTTGGGTACGAGACTCCATTTCAGCACAGCATTCCACAAATAGATAAAGAATACCCCCAGTCAGATGTCAGTCAGAGAGGGTAATTCAGATTTTGGAAGATATGCTGCGATGCTGTGTACTAGAGTTTGGTAGCAGTTGGGAAAAATATCTGCCTCTTACAGAATTTGCCTACAATAACAGCTATCAATCCAGTATAAAGATGCTCCTTTTGAAGCTTTATATGGACGAAAATGCAAAGACTCCTCTTTGTTGGACTGAGTTATATGAAAAGAAATTGATTGGGTCTGATTTGATTCATGATTCAGAAGAAAAAGTGCGAATTATCAAAGGCAGATTGAAAGAAGCCATGGACCGACATAAATCCTATGCAGATCTGAAGAGGAAAGACATTGAGTTTCAGGTCGGAGACAAAGTTTTTCTGAAAGTATCTCCATGGAAGAAAATCTTTAGATTTGGCAAGAAAGGAAAGTTAAGTCCAAGGTTTATCGGGCCCTACGAGATACTTCAAGTAATAGGTCCAGTAGCTTATCATTTAAAGCTACCTTCAGAGTTAGAGAAGATTCACGATGTGTTCCATGTGTCAATGCTCAGAAGATACAGATCTGACCCTAGCCATGTCATTACACCAGCAGATATTCAAGTACAACCTGATATGACTTATGAAGAAAGGCCGGTAAAGATCCTGGCTAGGGGAGATTAAACAGTTAAGAAATAAGCAGGTCCCATTAGTGAAGGTCTTATGGCACCATCACAATGTGGAGGAAGCTACTTGGGAACCCGAAGCGACCATGAGACAACAATATCCTCTACTTTTCAAATCAGGTAAATTTCGAGGACGAAATTTATTTTTAGTAGGAGAGAATTGTAATGGCCTCAATGTCGGACTGATCGTGAATAGTACTTTCCGACAGTGAATAGTGTCTCCGGGCTGAAAATGACACCCAGAAGTGAAAAATATTTTATTGGACTATTGGAAAGTACTAGTCACGGGTAGTTCGGGGATGAAATTTGAAGTGAATTTGAGGTCAAATAGGCCTCCGAAAACCAAAAGAACGAAAACCGAGAAAATTAGGGTTTAGGATTTTTAATTAATTTTTTTTGGTCGTTTTGGCTATTAAAAATATCAAATGAAGTCTAAAAATTATCAAAAATTATACATGTGCCTAAAATAATATGTAGAATATTTTGGTGGCAAAAAGTGAATTTTTCGGTAATATCGATATTTTTGAATCGGATCGATAAAATTGAATCGGACCCAAAACGAACTCTGATTGGGCTGAAATTTTAGATATAGCCTATTTCTAATGTGATATGAATAATGGAATTAAATTTTGAAGAGAATTGAAGCTGGGAAGTGAGAGACATTAATTAGGGCTAATTATCGGGTAATTATCGGGCTTAAACAATTAAATTGTTCAAGCCCATTTAAAGCCCAGACCATAGCCCATTTATAAGCCATATATAAGCTGCATTTCTCCAGAAATCTCCAGCAGCAACTCATTCTTTCTCATCTCCTTTAGGTGGCCGAACTCCCTCTCTCACAAATTC
>JBBPFJ010001064.1:0-27978 GCA_037975025.1 Excoecaria agallocha
CCTACCAAATTTCATCATTTTATCCTTGTATTTAAGGATAATTTTATAAATATATATTTTAAATTTTTTAATAATTTAAAATTTACTCAAAATTTTAACAAACTAAAAATAAATTATAAATTTTTCATAATCCATTTTAAATGAACTAATAAAGTTTATATTATTATTATTATATAAATATTTATATTTATTATTTTTCATAATATGATTATATAATACTTATAAAATTACTTTATTATTATTATTATTAAAATGTAATTTTTTAAATAAATAAGTTTATATTGGGGGATAATTGATAATAAATCAATAGAATTCCTAATAATTTAACATTTGATTTAAATTTTATAAAATAAAAATTAATTACAATTTTTTATTATTATTTTGAATGAAATAATAAATTTTATATCTACTATTTTATAAATATTATATTTTTTAATCTTGAACACGCAATATATAATAATCGTAACAATTAGTTTATTATTATTATTAATAATATAAATTTTTAAATAAATAACTTTAGATTTTGTATAATTTAATAAAAAATTATTATCAACTTATAAAATAATTTCTAATTTTCTGTTACAAAAATAAAATATCATTTCATATATTCTATATTAAAATTACTAAAACTATACATAAATCATGGGAGTGAAATTAAAAACAAAATAATTTTTTAATTTATTTGTGACGGATTAGCGACTAAATACTCCGTCGCTAATTGTTATTACTGTAACAAATTACTATTAGCGACAGAATCTTCCGTCATTAAAACCGTCGCAAAAAAAAGCGCTATATTTTTCCTCCAAAATTAGCTACTAAAATGTCCGTCGCTAAAATTTTCTGGAACTAATTTCATGAATAAAAAATTATAAACTTTAGCGACGGAAATATTCGTCGCTAATTCCGTTGCAAACAATGGCGAGTATGCTTCTCGCCAATAATTAGCGACTGTTTAATCATCCGTCGCTATTTCGTTGCAAAAAAATAGAATATATCCTCCCCACGACGGAATTACAAAACAGTCGCATATCCGTCGCTAAATTTGCTCGATGAAAATAATGTCGTCGCTAAATTTAGTCGCTAATTGACAGTTTTTTTATAGTGAGTGTAGTATATTTGTCAAGATTTGAAAAACACTTTAGCTGCTTGAATATTTTAACATTCTTGAAAAACATTGTTTTTTTTTCTTGGTGTTTTTAAGTTGGCTATCATGACTTGCTAATTACTTTTGAGATGCCTATTGCTGATTCCTGAGTTATTTTTGCAAATGGCTGCAGTTGTTCACATCATTAGTGCGAAGGTGGTGATTTTGGGAGCCATTAAGTGTCATTACCTGTGATGTTTTGTTTTTGAAGGCATCAATATTATCAATTTTTGACTTCTTACTCTTATAGTTACCAGCTACCATTGTAATAGGTATGAAAAATCCTGGATCATTTTGTCTTGAATGTTAATATCTTGCTCAAGCTCACGTCTCAGTGTATCTTTTTCTATCTGCGTTCTAATTTAAAATTCAGAAAAAATTAAAATATTTACATATGAGGGTAATAGATTGTTTAGACTTGTTTATGTCAAATTCACTCTGATTTGTTGAAGTGTCAACAATATATGTCTTATTGCATAACATAATGGGTAAGGACGTCTAACTCAGTCATTTGCTTTATGCAGTGCAATTCTGGTTTCACTTTCACAAAATAAACTGGAATTTGCATCTACTGCTATCTTTCCAATCCAGCCACATTATTGAAAAAGAACTTCCCACAATTCATTATCACTTCTCTTAATAGGTGAGGGAATCTCATGCCACCATAATTATGTTGAAGATTTTATTTACTGTATTGAATCATTATTGGGTTACTAAATATAGTTGACAGTTTTTTACTTACTGTATTGCTTTTAAGGTGGAACAACTTTTCCTTCAAGGAGGCTAGCTGATTCTATTGTATATACCATACGATTTAGGTATATTATATTCTAAGCATTTTGTCAATTCTTATTTTTTTAGAAATAGAAGGCTGATCCTTTACTTGATCTTATATGTTCTTGTGTGTTGTTTTCTCTTCTTATATTGCCTCTCGCCTGACTTGCTTAGCTTTGTTGTCTGTTTTTTCTTTCTCCAACTAGCTATTTTGACAAAGGCTGATAGTTGTCTTGATTTCTGATCTGTCCTTGTGCTCTTTGTGGGTTGTTGCTATTTGGGGGGTCTCTCCGCTGTTCAGGTTTTGGGTTGTTATTTTACTTTGACAGTTTTAAACTTTGTTTATTTTTCTAGTTTTGGTGGTGTGCTTATGATCTCGCTTTTTTGGGACTCAGCCTTTTAGTTTTGTTTTTCTTGATGCAGTTGCCTTGGGTATTTTGCATTTTTTCAGGTTGTTAGATCCATTTTATTTTATTTTTGGATCTTTTTTTTGTTGACTGTATTGTTTGTTCCTCTTCTCATAAATAAATCAAAAGCATATAAAAAAACCGTTAAAATGAACATTATCTTATATATATGCATATGAACTTTTTTTATCTTCGAAAACAGGCTCTGTGTATGAAAATCCATTATAAAATAACATAAAATACTTCTTTTGTATCATTGTTGTATCAAGGTATATAGGCTGAAATGATTTCACCTGCGGGCTACTGGTTTCCAAAGGATAACCTCGATTATCATGGTTGAGTGCCACGTACCTTGATGCAAGTTAATTTTATGTCATGATGCTTTTTTCATGGTAATTCTGAATTGTTTTGTTCCTATGTTAGGAGTAGGATCCAAATATATAATTGCATATTTGGGTTTGCTGAAAATCTATTATAAAATAACATAAAATACTTCTTTTGTGTCACTGTTGTATCAAGGTATATAGGCTGAAATGATTCGACCTGCGGGCTACTGGTTTCCCAAAGGATAACTCGGTTATCATGGTTGAGTGCCACGTATCTTGATGCAAGTTAATTTTATGTCATGATGCTTTTTTCATGGTAATTCTGAATTGTTTTGTTCCTATGTTAGGAGTAGGATCCAAATATATAATTGCATATTTGGGTTTGCTGAAAATCCATTATAAAATAACATAAAATACTTCTTTTGTGTCACTGTTGTATCAAGGTAATATAGGCTGAAACGATTCAACCTGCGGGCTACTGGTTTCCAAAGGATAACTCAGTTATCATGGTTGAGTGCCACGTACCTTGATGCAAGTTAATTTTATGTCATGATGCTTTTTTCATGGTAATTCTGAATTGTTTTGTTCCTATGTTAGGAGTAGGATCCAAATATATAATTGCATATTTGGGTTTGCTGAAAATCTATTATAAAATAACAATTACGCATATTGCATAACTTTTATGTCATGATGCTTTTTGAATGGTAATTCTGAATTGCAAACATTGATAAACCTTTCCTATTTATTTAACCCATAAATCTAATTATGAAATTACCTTATTTAAATAATAGTTACGCAAACATGAGTAATGTTGATAGATCTTGGATGTATTGATGATTAATGCCAGATGATCTCATTAATATTGAGTTTTTTGAGGGAGTTCAATCATTCATTGAATATGCAAGTTTGCAGCCTGCATATATGGATGGTCCAAAAATTAGATGTCCATGTAAAAAGTGCAAACATATTTGTTTCCTCCCTACTGATGAAGTGCATCTACATTTGTTAAAAAAAGGGTTTGTTCCAAATTATTTTCAATGGATACGGCATGGGGAGCCAATAATTTGTAGCACCTCTAGGGGTAATCAAGCATCGTCAGCCGTAAATATAGATGAATTTGCAGGGGGAGCTGGTATTCGACCAAATAATGTGGATGTAAATGAAAATATTTACGCACAAATGGTTTATGATGCAGCTGGTTATTCCTTTGAAGAAAATATGCAGAATAGTGAAGAGGAACCAAACCCATATGTAAAAAGTTTTTTTTAACTTACTAGAGTCAGCTGACCAAGAATTATGACCAAACTATGAAAAAATGACTCAACTGTCTGCCATTGCCCGAATATTGAACATAAAGTCTGAAGGTCATATTTCTGAACAAAGTTTAGATAAAATTCTTACATGGTACAATGACTCATTGCCTCCTGATCATAAAATGGTTGAGAATTTTTATGAAATAAAGAAGCTTATTGAGGGTTTTGGTTGCCCGTTGAACGAATAGATTGTTGCAGATTGGAATGTATGTTATTTTGGGGGGAAGATGTGGAATTAGAAGAGTGCCAAATATTGTAGCCAACCTAGGTTCAAACCAAGAATGCGTACTAGAGAGCAAAAAACTAGTTCTTTGAAAGCGGATGTATTATTTTTCGCTAACTCCAAGACTTCAAAGACTGTATGCCTCTGATGTTACTGCAGCCCACATGAGATGGCATAATGAACATGAACAGAATCATGAAAGTATGACCCATCCATCGGATGGGCTCGCATTGAAACATTTCAATGACACACATACTGAGTTTGCAGCAAGAAAGTCGAAATTTCAAGTTGGGATTATCGACAGATGGCTTTCAACCTTTTGGTCAATCGGGGCCAACAATATTCATCATAGCCAATCATAATTACTCCATATAATTTACCGCCCATGGATGTGTATGGACAAGGCATACATGTTCTTGACAGTCATTGTACCGGTGCCTAAAAATCCAAAGCATAAATTGATGTGTTTTTGCAACCATTGATAGCTGAATTGAATCATCTTAGGGAATTCGGGGTTGAAACATATGATGTCTCTCTTAAACAAAATTTTAAGATGAAAGCAGCCTTTGATGTGGACTATTAGTGCTTTTCCTGCATATGCTATGTTGTCTGGATGGAGCACAGCAGGAAAATTGGCCTTGCCCTTACTGTGGCAATGTTTCTGATGCATTTCATCTTCCTAACGGGGGCAAAACATCATGGTTTGACAATCATAGAAAATTTCTTCCTCTAGATCATTCATTCAGACGCAACAAACAAAAATTCATTAAGAACAGGATTGTACAAACACCTCCTCCCCTTAATAAATCTGGTGATGATATATTGCAGGAGATTGATCAGTTAGGGTTACTAAAAGTTACAGAACTTGAAAGTGAAGAGGTTAATCGTAACATAAGTCAAAATTTCGGTTGGAAAAAACGGAGTATATTTTGGGATTTGCCATATTGGAGAACTAATTTGATACGACACAATCTAGATGTTATGCATATTGAAAAAAATATTTTTGGACAATCTTTTCAACACAATCATGAACATTGAAAGGAGGACCAAGGATAATGCAAAATCAAGAGCCGATTGAAAATTTTCTGTAGAAGAAGCGAGTTAGATAAAGATTCAAATATAAGAAAATATCCAAAAGCATGTTACACTCTGGATAAAAACAAAAGCAAACTTTGTGTGAATGGCTTGAAAAGCCTAAGTTTCCAGATGGATATGCTTCAAACTTGGCAAGGTGTGTTGATATGAGGAAGTACAAATTATTTGGAATTAAAAGTCTTGATTGTCATGTATTTATGCAGAGGCTCATTCCAATTGCATTTCGGGAGCTCTTATCGAATAATGTTTAGGAAGCTATAACGGAATTAAGTTTGTTTTTCAAAACCTTAACTGCTTCTGAATACAGTTGTCTGGTATGGAAAGATTAGAAAGGGACATTCCGGTTATCTTGTGCAAATTAGAGACTAATTTTCCACCCAGTTTCTTTGATTTGTATGGAGCATCTACTTGTACATTTAGTACACGAGGCAAAACTTACTGGTCTCGTTCAATATCGATGGATGTATCCATTCGAGAGGTAATTTTACTTTTATATCAAAACTTGCTAAAACTTTTATAGCTTTATACCAAATAAGTTAATATAATTACCCTAATTATAATGTAGAAATTTGCATCACTTGAAGAAACATGTTAAAAATAAGGCTAGAGTTGAAGGCTCTATATGCAATGCATATTTAGTGGAGGAAAACAAGTACATTTTGTTCACATTATTTTGAGCCTCATGTGATCACTCGAGAAAAAAAAGTTCGTCGTAATGACGATGGGGGTGAGCAGATTGGTGATGATAACTTATCTATTTTCAAATATCCTGGCCCAACACATGGACACTCAACAAGAAGAATGTTAATAGACAAAGAAATGGAGGCTGCACATGGTTACATTTTATTGAATTGCAAAGAAATTCGACCTTTTGTGCAGTAAGTTTATGTATAGTTGAAATTGGCTAAATTATTTTTTCTAGATGATTGGAGTTTATAGCTAAGATAATTTATAATGTTTTTAGTGAATACGAGGGGTTGTTAAGCTAGCTAATGCCAGGAAACTCACAACATGACATCAATAAAGAAGTGGATCAAAACTTTTCACGTTGGTTTGCAAATTATGTAAGTCTGTAGAGTGTAATAAAATTGAATGCTTGTTGCAATTACTGTAAAACTTACAAAATATTATATGTATTGATTAATTTTTTTTGTGTAGGCTTTTGAAAATTGAATAGAAAACAGGCTTATATGTGATCTTGCTAAAGGGGCCATTGCGAACTATTAAATCATATCCTGTCTATTTCGTTAATGGATATAAATTTCATACAGAAAAGTATGGACATAGCATGGCAACAGTAAATAGTGGGGTTTGCATACAAGGGAAAACTGATAGATTATTTTGGCAAATTATTGAGATACTTGAAATAGAATATCCTGCATTGCCGATAAAACGGTGTGTACTTTTTAAGTGTGAGTGGTTTGATCCAACTCCTAACGTTGGAACAAAAGTACATAGCCGATATAATCTCACTGAAATCAACCAACGGAGAAGATTTAAGCAATTTGAACCATTCGTGTTAGCAATGCAAGTGACCCAGGTGCATTATGTCCCTTATCCCAGCTTAAGAAGGGATAAGTCAGATTGGTTAAGCCGTCTGCAAAGTTAAACCAAGAGGTATTTTTTGATGGACAGGCAAAGGGAGAAAGCAAGACAAAAGAAAGTGAAGCATTTCAGGAAGAAGAACCGGATGTACATGAAATAAATGCATGTTTCGATAATGAAATTTTAAATCATCCAAATAATGAATTTGTAGAAATTTTATCTGGAAATGATGAGGAATCCATAGATGGGCAGAATTCTGAAGTTGACCCTGACTTTAATTCTGAATATTCAAAAATAGAGGATGATTTTGATGTGCAATTAAGTGATGATAGCGATTAAATTATCTCAAAACCAAAATGTGTTATTATTGCAATGATGTACTAATGTTACATATTCTTTAATATAATTATATAATTCGATTGAAGAAGTATATTCAATTTCTTTGAATTTCAGGTTTAAAATATGCACACCCAAAAGAAGAAAGTTCATTGCTACAGCCAAGATTCAGACTAACATCTAATGAAGACAACAGTGGACAAGTCCACCCATCTCAGGTTGCAGGGTCTGCATGTTTAGGTGTGTCATGTCCATATCCTAACCAGCAATATGAGCATCACCTTCACCAACAACAAACCGCGATCACTCTTCTAATCAACCAAGTGATTCAGCATCCAACAACCCAAATATATCTGCTGACCATGCAAATGCATCTACTCCAATCCCAAACCCTGAATCTATGCCTACACAAGTACCAGGTTCCGATATTGAGGATGAAGGTCTCCACGCCTGGTGCAAAGGGATTTGATGGAAGAATTTACATTAAGATTATCAATGATATGTGAGTTTAATTATAAAAAAAATTGTATTGCAAGATTAAAACATAAACTTATACTAATAGTATGGATATCTAATTTGATATTAATTTTGTTCATATTAACAGGTTTATTCCATCAGGTTTTTGCTCAAGAAAAATCAGATCCACATTCAAAGAGAGGATAGAAATTGAGGGTTATGTTTGGAAAAATCTTTCTCTGCAGACAAAGGATTTTTATTATCAAGAGTTTGAAGTACAAAAAATAAATAACATTATCTGTTTCAAAATAATTAGCTTCATACATTAATGCATTATCTATTGTACTTTGCAATACTTATGTTATTTTTTTCAGAAAGAATTTTTTTAGGATTCAAAATTTAATGATGTCATTTATGGAGTTTGGGAAAAGCGGGCCCCGCCCAACGATATAAAGAATTTCTATGTAATTTACACAAGGGTGGTCAACGACCTAATTTTATTTTTGAAGAAATATTGGAATCATTAGCAACAATACTGGGACAACACCCGAAGCAATTGCCAGTTCAGATAGGAATTCTTTAAATAGGCGGGAGGCTCAGATGGTGAGAGTCTAGTCGTTAACACTAAAGGAACTTTGAGCCATCACGAGCATGCAGCTAAACTGGTAAGTATCTGACTTTTATGCTTACATTTTATTCTATAAATGTATAATTATTATGGACTATGATTGTGTAATTGTTGTTCTGTTTCTATGGATGCCTTTGTTGTTGATATAAATTTTTTGTTTCACAGGAAGTAAACCTATTAAGATTGTTGAGTTATTTTTCAATTCTATTTGGTTGTAATGAATCAGAATTTCCTTATTGTACAACAGTTTATTGTTTTATTGGGCTATAGAGTTTGGTTATCAGGCAACATTCTTGCTGCGAGAAACTTTATAACACTCATGAGCTGAAATGGTAAAAAAACCTATTGATTTACCTTCATGTGTTCTTCTTTTAGTTGAAGGAGGGATGTTCTATTTGTTGTCATTTTCACTTAAATTCTTATATAGATTACTCTTTATTCTATTTTTTTAGTTGTAATTGTGAAATTTTTTCCCCCTTATTGTGGAATAAACTATGGTATTTTGACGATTATTTCTTATTGCTTGTTATACATTAAATAACTATGGATAGAAAGCCTACATATCCTGAAGTTTTTATGCACACTCACACAAAAAAGCATGATGATCAGACATTCATCAATACCCATTGTAGACAACTCAATGTATGTTAAATTTATACATCAATATTAATTATTTTATAAAAATATAGCTAATTAATTTTAATTATTGTAATGATAGGAGCAAATATAAGAGACTCTCGTTCAACAGCAGCAGAGCTTTGAAAGTGTTGATGAGAGTCAGATTTTTTCTTCAAGTAGTTGGTGGTAAGAATAATCGTGGGAGGATTTTTGGTTTTAAGGTTCAATTACAAATACTTCACATTCGAATTACTCTACATCATCTATAGCTGCTTGTAGTAAGCGATGCAATCTTTTAAGAAAGTCGTTCAGCTAGAAACCGCACTCACCATGTTGATGGATACTGTAACCCAACTAAAGAATCGAGTAGAAGATTTGAAAACCAAGGGTGCTTAGTAGTCAAATCGTTCTCCTTCACCTCCACCAACTATATAGCTTAGACTTTTTATTTTTAGATTGTTATTGATACTGATTTTATGCTGTTTTTATTATGGTTTTCATGAATTTTTACTTTACAGTAATATAATATATTTTTAGGATTTTAATTTTTGTGCATTAGAATTTTAATATTATATTATCAATAACAATATTTTCTTTTTAACTCATAATGAATTTGAATTATATTTATTTATAAATAAATAATTTGATTTAACTAAAATATTATGCCAATCTAACAAAACTAGCATAATTTTACAATTTATAATGTTATAAATAGCAACTAAAGAGAAATTTTAATCCGGTTGCTAAATTTAGCAACGAAATTTGAATTCGGTTGGTAATGTTGACCAATTAACAGAAATGTACATTGGTTAGATATAGCAACGGAATTTAGATTCCATTGCTAATAAAAATTAGCAACCGAAAATAACGGAAATTTGGTTTGTATTTTTAGCAACTGAATATATTTCCGTTGCTAAATTAGCAACCGAACTCTTTTCCGTTGCTAAATTATCAACGAAAAATATTTCGGTTGCTAAAAATACCAACTGCCAAAATTGCAACCGAATTTTCCGTTACTATTTTCGGGTTGCTAATTTTGATTACCAACGGAAATGCACCAAATTCGGTTGCTAATTTCGTTGCTATTTCCAAATTTTTGAATGCATGGATACATAAAATATAATGTGCCATTAAATTCAAAATCTGCCAACTCTTACTTCAATAAAGAACTTTGAGTATTTGGATGGCCATTCATCGGTGTCATTTACAGCAGACCTGTAAGCAATACTCTATAATAATCAACAACTGAAGGTCATTCCACAAGGAAAATCACAATGGCACTAGCAGGAACTTACCTTGGCATGATGTGGGTGTTGCATCATTCCCAGTAGGTCATGGTAAACTAAGACCTGCATAGACAACAAGATAAAAAAAATAATAACTATATTTCAGTTTACAAAGATCAAATAATTCCAGGTTTATCAACATTTACAACATTATGCTATCGAATTTTATGCACAGGCAATATCCTTATGATAATACAAACATGAGGTACACAAACATAAAAGGCTCACTAATCCAAACCACATAAGCAAGAGAAAATTTTATATCCATAAAAAGCTTAGCATACTTCAAAAATTTGTCCACTGGAGGGATTTTCAATAACTTGATACATAGCAGCATCTTTCAAGGCTTAAATTAATGCTGGTCCCATAACAATTGCAACACAATGCAGCTATACCATCATCATCTTGAGCAAAAAGTTTACTGGGAATTAAATTCTTTACAACTTCGTGAAAGATATATCATTAACAATAAGACATGATCTAAGGAACAAGAAGAAAACAAAGTATGCACTGGTTTGCCATAATTAATAACATACAGGCATAAAATTGATTATTACATTTCATACTCCTGAATTCCCAATTCAACAAGTGATAATAATAATAACTTAAGAAACATCTAAGCTGCCATAGTAATTAAAAACTGCATTATTTTTCCCATAGTGTATAATCATATTAGGATTAAGGCTTAGTTGTTTTTGTAGTATTAGTAATGATAGTAGCATATTTCATCAGGCCATATATATAATTGAGTAAAATAAGTCATGGAATGATGTCAATGATGCAAGACATTGAGACAGTAAATATAACTGCAAACATTAAATGACACCGTCACTCAACTTCATCAAATGACCAATGAACTGTTAGGATTATATAAACTAAATGCTTAATTGCAACATGGAGTGCGCTCACCTTCAAATGACAGTTAGCCAACTTAACATAAGTTGCTCCAACTTTATCCCTTGAGACATCGTAATATTGATAGCATAAAACCAACGTATCTAACTTGAAATGATTTTATCTTGATGACAGACTCAAGAAGTTACACAATTATACTGATTAAAGATGCTTTCTATTGCAGGAAAACAAGAAAGGCACCGGCAATATGCCCAAGATAGTAACAAATACTTATTTAAGAGCAAAATAATGAAGCAAAATCCAGACTCCAGACCACTTAGTCATGGGGCAAATCCACTTATTCCAGTTCCACAAAGCCATGAAGTAAATCAGAATCATCCAATGAATTTTTTATTTTTTATTTATTTATTTTTTAACATCCCAGAAGATACATACTAAACAAGGCTTGGTGAATAATCAGTCAATCAGGATCTAATACAAATTTAAATAAAACCATGCATCAAATATAGTTCCACCAGAAGCATATCCCGAAGGTGTCATACTTCAAAAATTCAAAATACCATTTCAATGCATTTAATCAAGATTAAGAACAAAGTTCAAACCTTTTGATTAAGAAACAAGATAAAAAAAAATCCCAATAAACCCTAAATTAAAACAGCATGACACCAACATCGATCAAGAAATGGCGAACATCAAATTAAATGTTGGCATCATTGCAATTGGAAATAGAAGAAAGGAAAGGAAAGGAAGTAAACAATTACAGGATTTGGCTAACTTGTAGGAATTAGCGGCTTTATCGAAGAGATCGGCGTCGGCGTCATATTTGGAACCAAACAAGCCCTAACCACTGAGTTTCTTCTCGGCTTTCTTCTCGAATTCCTCTTCTTGAGCTATCTGATCACCCATTTTCAGATATTTGTCGTTTCTATTTCGAATTTGCGGTGAATAGGAATTGAAATTGGAGACTAAATCAGCAACATAAAAAATATTAGAAAGAAAAATCAACCGCGTCAAGGAAACAAATGGTCAAGTTCGGATTGGTCTAAGCCTAAGAAAAATATAGGCAAAGAAACGAAAATCATCGTCCCCAAACGCTTTTCAAAAGTAGACCCCAAATGCTTTCTCCACGAAAATCTTAAATGGTGCCAAATCATCAGCTTGGGAACTTGCTTTAGATCTGCTAGTGAAGAATGCTAAAGGGATGGACTAAATGAGGGAGAAAAAAATAGATATTCAAGCGAGAGATAGAGGGATAGACACAGAAAAAGAGTGACGGATGGAGATTGTGAGAATGGGTGTTGAAGTGGCGGTGATAAATGACTGGTGGGTGTAACCTCATCGTCGAGATGGCAAGGATGGTTGTTTAGGCGGCTGAGAGGAAAATTTCAAGACTGGACAGCTTAGAAAAAGGAATCTCAGACCATTAGGGATCTTTAAGCCCTAAAATATTTTCTTAAATATTTTATTAACATTAATTATAAAATATTTTATTAAAACATTACTGACGACATGAAACCGTAGCAAAAACTATAATCCTTAGCCTTAAAAATTTCACGCATTTACTTACCGATAGTATATAAATCCGTCACAATATCCGTCGGTAAATATAAAAATGCTTATATTACCTACAAAAATTCCGTCGCTACATAAATTAAATGGTAAAATTAGTTACCGACGGACTAACCGTCGGTGAATCGGTCACTAACGGTTGGCTCCAACTTTTCCCGCCAATAATACCGACGAATTATCATTTTCGTCGGTAAAAATGTCGTCGTTTATCAAAATTCATTTTTTTACCTACGCATTGTAAGTTTGGTCAGTAATAGCTTACTTTTACCTACGGATTATGTTTCCGTCGGTAAAATCCATTTTTTTGTAGTAAATATTGTCAATCTCATGTGAAAAAGTACGAAAATAACACTTCTAAAGTCATATAGCCATGTTCACAACCTCAAACAAACTCCAATGTAATTTTTGAGGAGGATCCGAATTTCACCTATTAAAATCTTAATATGCATATGGCTCTATCCTCAACTGTAACTTTAAAAATTTCATTATACAATTACCACAGTTACAAAATTTCTTTCCTAATATTAATAGGACATTATAAATGTTACAACAAAACTTTAAATGCGTACATCAACTTACAAAGAATTTTTTTTACATCACATAACTAAATACAAATTCAGTTTGTCCGTGTATATGCCAAATATCAAGGTACCCTAATACAGTATAATCACATCCTTACGCAATTACATCCAATTGTTAACTCCCGATGTGTCATCTTCATCTACCACCTCATTTGTGTCGAGCATAATTATATAGTAACAACAACTTATGCATGGAGAAAATCACGTGCTAAGCTAAAGCTTAGTGGTGACTATCAAATTTACCTCTTGGACAGTACAGCTTAATATATTTATAAATTTAAACATACACACATAAGATCACAAATAAATAAAGATTGATAAGTTCAAACAGTACATATGAATAGCCACAATCAAATTTCATATATAGTATGTATATGTTCTCTTATAATAAAATATTCTTTATTTTTATAGGCCATTTATTATTAACCAATTAATCTTATTGAATTTGTAATTAATTAAGTAAAGTTTTATGAAGGTATTTGAAATTCTTATAGCGATTCATAGGTTATTCGATCATGCTCTCTATTGTAGTCGAACTGAAGCATATGCATGTACATCATCATTCTATAAATAGTTAATTCAAGCATACCTATATATACTATCATGTCATACCTAATTTTCAATATTTATTTCGTATTGCACACTCATATTTCCTTCAAATAATATTTTATATTCTGGTTATATCTACCTTATCAAAAATAAGTCAATTAGTTTCCTTGAATTGCAAATGTTCCTCATATCCCAAAAATTCAAGTACATATTTGATTTAGGTGTTAAACGTACGTATACTGACATACTAATTCATCAAATTTTACGAAATACTACTCAATTACTTGTGATTTTCTTTATAGCGCTTAGATATTCACTACATTACACATTATAAAACACCTAACAATTCACCATGCCATTCATGCTATAAATCTATCATTTCCTAACATTAAGAAATGAATAATTCTATTTATATTCCAAGTTATTACTCAACTTGTAGTCTATGATGTTTTAATAACTTAATTTATTATTTAATAGTTCAATTCAACCCCTGCTTATTTGCTATTTTATTTGTATTGTCTAATTCCAATTAATATCGCCCTAGTAACTACTAGTAAAAATCCTCGACCGGACAAGGACTCTAATGCTACTGATATACTTATGGGACTAGATTACTTACCGTAATCATGTATCCTTGGAATTAGATACTCATTAAATCATATTACTTGCCGTAATCCTGCATCCATAGAACCAAATACTCATGGGATCACATTATTTACCGTAATCCTACATCCCTAAGACCAAATCACTTACCGTGATCCTATATCTCCAATCCATGTGTGTGCCGATATCCAAATATAGTGTTTGATCAAATCTCATAATTCTATTTCGGTATAAATTCCTATGGCTAGCCATTATATCTACAGTTCTGAGTTACCCACTGGCTATTTATTTTATTTCATTTAACTAATCAAAATAAAACTTTATACATGTATGTAAAGTATGGTTTATTTAAAACATATTTATTAGGATCTATCACTATTAATAATTTCTTTTTATCATAATTATTTCTTTGGTTTGTATGCAGGGCTATTCACGATCAAGGACACGGTAGTGCTCCACTGGTCATTTCCTATTCTCAATTTATCATGCAATTTTTGGATCTCTCCTCAATTACACTATGCAAGTTACACATCAAAATTCTTAGTCATATTTTTATACTAATCATAGCATTAATTATTTATAACATCCCAGTTCACATAATCATCATCACAAGATCATTCAATTTAAATCCTACATGTATATTTTTTATACACTCTGAAAAACTTTAATTTGTTAGAATCACAACTTTAATAGAACAAAGTGAAATGACAAAATATTTGCAAGCCAAAAGAATAACATTCTTACGATTAAAATAAAAATCTTTTAAGCCTCATAATTCAAGTAATTAATACAAATTAATTGACCTGCTAAAATAAGGTTTAGCTAATTAAACCTTATGGCCCATTAGCTTACAAAAATTAAGTTAATTTGCTTCTTAGAGTCGCGTGGTTTAACTAGTCATCACACAAGTAAATCTAATTTTTCTTGTGTTCTCCATTTCCAATTATACATAATACTTTCTAATTCCAGATATATATTTATTTTCAAAAATTAAATATCCCAATTAGCTTCTTATTTAGTTCAACCCTATTAATAATACTAGTTGAACATTTAAGTTAAGCATAAAAAGAATCCAATTTTTGGCCGAATGCAAGTAACCTGACAATAAAGGAATTTACAAATCCAAAAATACAGTTTATGTATTACAAGTCGAGAATTCAAGTTACGTCTATTATATACACAAATATGCATACTCATAACATCTTACTCACCACATATGTCATAATTATAACTCCAATTGCCTCAAATCATAGTCCTACCTGAATTCTATAATTTACACATATTAACTAACTTAAAGGAAGCTCAAATTTACATCTACGTTTAGTCAAATAAGCACTCATGATTCTACTTATAGTCCCTTTATTTACCAACTAAACCACATTATCCCCCAAATATAAATTCTATAGGTCCAACAACCTACATAATAACCCAGTTGTGAGTGGTGGACAAAGATAAAAAAATTCTTAGTGCAAATAATTTATTCAAACCACTGTATTACCAAAAATTAAACTTCATATGGCACTGTTTCTAGTATCAGGATTTAACCAACCGCTCCAGTTCATTAAGCTATAACCGGTAAAGTCAGAATCAATAAAATTCAATTTCATACGAACAAACAGATTTTATTTGCTTACATAAGGAAGAAGTTTAACTCTTATAATGGTGCAACCTATTTGGCTTAACCATTTCCATTAAACCACATCTTAAATCAAATTTTGTAATTTCTTATTAATGGTTAATCATTTTAAAAAATTAACAGTACTAACTTCCTAACATTACAGCTATAAACTTAACACACATATCGCACTATAACAATTTAATGTCCTTAAGTTTCAATTCTATTCTGTTAAATTCAGTAAAGGTCCTCTGATGTATCTCTAACATTCATATTTTCATACCATTCATACCCTCATTTATTTCTGGTTAAACAAGAATACAAAAAAGGGTTGACAGTAGACCCTACAATTGGCTTCCTCAGATAACAACAATTAATAAATAATACAACCGCCATACGCCAACATTCAAGAACAATTCAACCACAATTATATTTATACAATTATACTATACAATTTAAAACACACAAAAGCAAGTCATTTGGATCCTAAAAATATTAAACTTTTAACAAAAATTTAGAATTCATTTAGATAAATTAATTAGAAGCAAATTTGGTAGCTACGTACCAGTTGTTGCCCATTTTTTGCGATTTTTCCTCAATTTTCATCAACCACAGTGCTCATCGGAGGCTTGTTGGAGCTTCATCGGAGATGCACCGCTGGTGCTCAACTGGACATAGAGGCATCGATAACATTCTGGAGGCGTTCACGCACCCCAATGCCTACCATCTGCTCGAAATTGGGCTAATTTTGCTAGCTACCTCTCTTTCTTCGATCTACACCTCGCCGACAATTGGAAGGTAACAGAGGATACTGGAGATAGGCCTGACCCTCGGGAATTAATCGGTAATGTTCCTGATGCCGTTGGCTGTAGTGGATCACCGAAGATAAAAGGGGAGGCATTCGACCAAAGAAGAAAGAATGGGGAAGAGTGGAAAAAAAGATGTGCGGTGCAGCTAATAGTGGAAAGATGATGATGTTGCAGCGGCCGGCGATGAAGGGAGTAACGTCGAAGAAATCACCACTGATCGATGTCGCTGATCGGCCTTCCGCCTCTCTTTCTTTCCTGATCTCGATCTTCTCTCTCTCCCCTCCTTTTTTTTCTTTTTTTTTTTTTCCTTCCTTGTTCTTGTTTTTTATAAATTGTGGCCATGATATTTTTGGTCCAAAAATTTTGAGTAATTCTACAAATGTTGTGGTTTCATATAATAATAATAATAATAATATTATTATTATTATTATTATTATTATTATTATTATTATAGGTTACTAAAATATACCTTAATTAAAATTGTTATTTCGTAAGCTTAGAAACAATGCTCTCTCATTTTGCATCCTCAATGCATTTTGTTCCTTACAAAATCGATATCAAAATACTATTTATAAATTAGAAGGTATTCTCAAATGACTCAAATTTTAGGATGTCACATTCTCCTCAACTAGATTATAGCTTTTTATTATAATTCTTTTATGAGGAATCATTAAAAAAGATTGTAAAAGAGGTTGCTAGAACCTTAAAAATTCTAGTAAGTTTTTACATCTTTTTCTTAGATAAAAAAGATTATAGATAGAATATATTAGGATTGTATATTGGTTTTAACTCTTGTCTATTAAAAGAGTTATTTAGTCAAGAGAAAATCTCAAGATGATGTCTTGGGGGGTGAATACAGGCATAGAGGTTGAACCACAATAAATCCTGATGTTGATCTATTTTATCTCCCCTCTTTTCTATTTTGTTTCTTAAACTTTTTTAATAGATCTATTCTGCTAAGAAAAATTCTATTCTAAAATATTTATGTTAAAAATAATTTTTTGTCTTTCTTAAGTTCTGCAAGTTAATTTTATTTTTGAAAAATGTTTTGCAAAATTAATTTATGTTGTTCATTACATTCTACATAAACATTTTTATACATTAAACAATTCTGTTTCATTAGAATACACTTCACTTTTGCTCTACCAGAACTTGTTTGAAAATTTAAGTAATACCCAATTTATTCCCCTCTTACGTGTCTTTAGGACCAACGTTACCATGCGGCCATTAGGTGGGTTAGAGAAGTCAATATCCAGCCTAATGATATTTGAAAGACCATTTGGAAATTGAAGATTTTGCCTAAGGTGCAGAATTTTTTATGGCATGCACTTTGTGATATCTTGTCAGTCTGTTCTAGACTTGTACAACTAGGAGTTGTTGTTGGTTCTCTTTGTTTGCTATGTAACCGGTTGAAAAAAATTTTCCACATTCTCTTTGACTGCGTTTTTGTAAAAGAAGTTTGGGATTGTTTTGGATTGAATGTGCTAGATGTTGATGGGTCTATACATGCCATTTTCATTAATTTGTTGCCTACTTTAGCAAGAGATAAATTTGAGGAAGTATGCATGATTTTATGGCAATTTTGGAATGTCCGAAATAAGCTTGTTTGGAATAATGTTTTGGAGGTCCCTCATATTGTTGTTAATAATGCATTATCTTTTCTTGGTGCATGGAGGGCTGACAAATCAGCTATAAATAATATTTTTTTTTCCCATGGTTAATAGTGCTATGAGTTCTTCTTTTACTAGTTTCAATGTTGGGGTGATGTCGAAGTGTAATATTGATACTGCGATTTTTTCAACATAGGGAATGAGTGGTTTTGGTGCAGTTTTTGGGGATGCAGATGGACAATTTCTTTATGCTCTTTCAGGTCATTGGCCAAGAGTGCTTTGTCCAGGGGTTGCAGAAGCTCTAGCCTTTCGTACGGTTATCTCTTGGATTGAAGGTCATCCCCCAACTAATGGCAATATTTTTACTGATGCCCAGGAACTCTTTTTTCAATTTTGGTTCACTTATTTCTAATTGTAAAGTTATTTTTACTAGTTGATCAGATATTAAACTTTTTTGGATTAATAGAACTAATAATTATGAGGCTTATAAGTTAATTATAGCTTCTTTGATGCATGATTTTATTAGGTTCTGGGATATTATTTCCACTTGTTTTTAATGTAGAAAAATCAAATAGACTGAATCAACTAATCAATTTTTATAACTTTATATAATTTTTATATATAATACAATATATTAATTGATTCATTAATTTAGTATTTATATATATATATATAGTAAGTATAATTGTTTAGTTATAATTATATATAATGCTTAATTATTTTATCATAATAAGTAATATTTGAACTATAATTAATGTATTCATAATATTGAAAAGTTACATTAGACTTTTGAATTTGTTGTACAATGAATTCTCAAATAGATTAATTCAAATATTAATATTCTATAATTTATTGTTTGGAAATTTTCAAATTTTATTATAATTATATTGTCCAAAATGTATTTAAAATAGCATAAGAAAGTCCAATAGCCCAAAATCTATTTTGAACGATAAAATATTGTTCAATTCAATTTCATCATTCATATTTAGTTAGTTTGGTTTTATTAGATGCCGACTTACCGAATTTACTGAATGTTGTGTATATATAGAGGAGACATAATTATTGAAATTTGAATCTCTACCTCCTACCCTAAGAAAAACAAAATTGTTTATTTATGTGAGCCCAAACGGCAATAATTGTATATGCGAATAGATTAAATAAATTTGATCAATCATATTTTACATAATATAAAAAAGCTAAATATATAAATAGACCTTGAATTATATATTTTTACCATCCTGCTGTCTAAATTTTTTATTTTTTATTTTAACATCTATAATTGACTAAATTATAAATAATAAATGCTTTGGAGCGTAAATTGCACTTGGCGGATGTGGCTGACATGTCATTTGAGGCCTATTAGAAAACGAAACGTAGGTTAATTTTATTTATGGGAGAATGTTGCATTCCACTTCCCATAGTTAGTCTCTCTCTTTCTCGAACGATTTAGGGATGCGGGGCTGAAAATCCCTGACCCTGGCAGATACCTATCCCATTCGGGATGAAAAATTCTCGAATTTTCTTCCTGTAGGAACAAAAATGGGAGCAAAAATTTTCGATATATATTTCGGGACGAAAATGAAAAATAGGGTATCCGTCCCACTGGAATCCCCACCCTGCAAAAAATAATTTTTTATTTTTAAAATATAATATTCATAAATAAATAAAATTAAAATTAAAATATAACTTAATTTTATAATTATTAAGTTTTAAATTATATTTAATTTTAAATTTATGAATGATTAAAATTTATATTAATTTAAATTATGATTGATTTTAAATTTTTTATTTATTAAGTGTTATATTTTAATTTTAATTATTTATAAAATATTATATTTTAAAATTTAAAAAAATATAGTTTTTCGGGGGACGAGGATCCCTAGGGGCGGGGATGTGGGGTATTTCCTCCTCGTTATAAAATCGAAGACGGGGACGAGGAATCCTTGATCCCAGCAGGACAGTGAGCTAGCGAGGGTGTAATCTCCGGCTCCATCCCATCCCGTGAGCACCCCTAGAACAATTAGATTTAGCCTGCCTCTCCCTTTCACCTATTCATTATCTTCTATTCTAATGGTTTTTATTGAAGGATTTTTGTGATTTTTTTAGTCAACTCTGAAAATTTTTCGATGAATATCGGGTACAAATTAATTTGCAGTTCTAGGTTACATGGGTGACGGTGACCTGGAGCTATAAATCCACCAAATGGATATGTGGCCATTAATAGGATGATCAGTGTCTTTGGTCATGAACTTGTTGAAGTTTCGTTAAATCCACTTGTGAATACTTGGCGTGCAGGTGAAGATCTAACGGTGCCAACTAAGATCAAAGATTTCTGTGAAAGATTATACGGTACCGACGACAAGTAATTAGAGATAGCGAGGGAGGCGTTTTAAGATATGAATGGCAAAAGAGGAAGGAATTGGCTAAGTGGATTTGGAGCCCTGAGTTGAAGGCTTGTGATCCTAATTCATTGGATTAGAAATTTAGAATTCTTTTTTCCTTTTTTCTTTTTTTTTTCTTCATATCAGATTCTACTCTTCTCTTGAATTTTGATTTTTTTTATATTGATATTTACAGTTTAGACGTGTATTAGAGAGGGATATGTTTTTAATAATGTGTTTTTTTTTATACAAAATTGGTGAATGTCATAAATTATTTACGAAAATGGGATATCAACATGAAACAACTACACGTTGCAGCAGTATTGTCAGAAGATGTCCGCGGCCATAAATAATTTTTGCGCTAAAACCGCTGAAAGGGACAATGATTTCATAATCTGAATCTGTTGCCGATGGTAGCAATTTTTGTTGTCCATTTTACGATTTCCGTCCAAAAGTCTTCCACCCAATTATAACATCATCAAAAAAAAAATTTCTACCTTTGCCTATATAACTCCAACTCCGATCATTTTCATTTGCTCATACCCCGGTCGTTTTCATTTGCTTTCAATTGTTATCTATGAAGTTTTCATAAATTTTGCAATTTAAGTAGATAATATATTTTTTATAGAGCAGTAATATTTTTTCAGAATTATTGTGCAAGGTTGGGAAAATTTTATAAACTTTTATTTGTAATTTTATATGTTCAATTTTATCTTACTTTTATAATGATATTGATTTTATTTATTAAAATGCAGAAGTAAATAGTAGTTCTTAACCAACGAGCTAAGAAAACCGTAATTGTATAACTATTAAATTAATTTATTTTATAAATTTAATTTTTGTAATATATATGTAGAAAATCATTAGAAACTCTAAATGAATATATGTTGCTATTATTATTATTATTATTATTATTATTATTATTATTATTATTATTATTATTATGTAAATTAAAAAAATATTTTAATATTTTTTATTTAATAAAATATTATAAAATTTTTTATTTGTAGGTAATTAAAAGATGTCGATATATATTGACTTTTATTTGCACATGAAAGGAGAAATAAGTGTTAGAACATCGGGGTGATGATGTTTCTAGTCAGCCAATATAATCTGTAAGTCGACAGGATGGTAAATTACTTGGAATGCAGGCTAGTGTCAATTTAGGATAAGGTCAATTACGCCAAGCAATTAGCCAGATGCCTACTGCGAGGATGAGTTAACCCAGGCTATCAATTAATCGAAGGGTTGATATTTTTTTAATAAATCACTTTTTGGAAATAGGTCGAAAAGTCATTCTATTGAGAGGAATTTTGTTGAGGGAATATGTGCAGAGCTAAGTCATGTTACAGAACCCGATAGTCAGCGCTGTTCAATTTTCCATGGCCCATATATCAATCGACGATATTATGTTTCCCATGTACCTACTGATAGTCATCAATGTTTTGTTTTTTATATTTTTACTGATAGTCAATGCCATTCTATTTTTCATATTTTGGATATCAATCAACAGCTTTCTGTTCAACAGGTTACAGATATAGCTCCTAGTCAGTATTGGCAGTCTTTTAATAGAAGAGATATTGATTTACTATGTGACAGTATTTTTGGCAATACTTAAAATATGGATACAAATGAGGAGACATGTTATAATCCCACCATTGCAAATTATGAAAATGAATCGTCAATTAATTTGGGAGACGATGATAATTTTAAAGATGTTCCAATGTACAATGATTATGTATCGCCTAATGATAATATAGAGGTAGAAACTATCAATATAAATATAGATAGTGATGGATACTGAATATGCAAACCCATTAGCATCCATGCATCCAATTGAGGAGACAGGTGAGGCTAACTTTGTGTTTCCATCGGAGCATTACTTAAAAATTGATTTCGATGCATCCCATATTGATATTTCTAAAGATGTTCACTTTAAAACTTAGGACGGTGTGTCCGAGTTATCAATCGACTTGGTTTTTCATAGTAAGGATGAAGTAAAATCTTGCATGAAAAAGTATTCAATAATGACAAATGTGGATTTGAGAGTTGTTGAATCCAAGCCACATTATTGGATTGTGTGGTGCACTCAGGCTGATAAGGGCTGCAAATGAAGGTTAAGATTAACCAAAAAAGGAACAAATCCTTTTTGGACTATCACAAGATTTCAGGGACTACATTTATGCCTTGCTGCTAATGTATCAATGGATCATAGATAATTGAACTCTCAAATTATTCATAACTGCATCATAGGCATGGTAAGTAAACAACCGACCCTCCATATTAATGTTATTATTACGGCTGTTAAGCAACCATTTAATTATGAAGTGTCGTACCATAAGGCTTGGTATGCGAAAATGAGAGCAATAGAGTCTATATTCAGTAATTACGTTAAATCCTATCAAAGGTTGCCAGGTTTCTTAATTGCTTTACAAAAGTATAATCTTGAAACTGTTTATGAGTTTGTGGTGCAAGAAACTCAAAACCCTATTGTTAAGTAATTTCAATGGGTTTTTTAGAGTTTTAAACCAACAATTAATAGATTGACTCACTATAAGCCAATTCTGTTGATAGATGATACCTTTTTTGACAGAAAAATTCCAACAAACACTTTTTATTACAAGCTCAGTTGATGGTAACAAAATGTTGTTTCCAGTTGCCTTTATTGTAGTTGAGTCTAAAAATAAATTTAATTGGATTTTATTCATGTCCGTACTGACCCAAATACCAAGCTAGTCAAAAAATAGTATTTTTCGATGGTGAATAGTTACACCAGGATGAATTGTATCTCCCAGAGTCGAAAATATTTTATTCGATCATTGGAAAGAGCATATCAGCAAGAGTCCATGGTTCAAATTTAAGAACAAACGGGGATCATTTGGATCTGAAAAGATGTGAGTCACTCTCAAATTTGGAACATGACTAGTTTGACCTAGTTTAATTGGATCATAAAATATGCTACGGACCTCAGAAAAATAATTCAAAAATATAGATGTGCTCATATTAGTAATTAAAATTATATGCTAAAAAAATTAAGTTTTCGATGATTTAAAAAATTAGATTATCAGACTAGTAAAAGCGAATTAGATCAGAAAATAATCTTTGATTGACTCAAAAATATTCACGGAGCCTAATAAATATATTTTGAGAATTATGAAAGTATTTTTAGGAAGGTTTGAATTCAGGAAGTAAGAAAAAAATAATGATTTCAGTTTAAATAGTAACCAGTTGACCGTTAATTTGACTGAGGTTTAAAAATAGCGAATAATTTTTAAAATTACAAAAATTTTCAGTTGGGCTCTAATTAGTATTTAAAATTATTTGATAGTAAAAAAAGTAATTTTACGGTAATACAGAAAATTTGCTAATCGAACCAATTTAAGTGAACTAAATCGAAAATAGATTTTGATTGGGCTAAAAATTTGTATGTAGGCTAAAGTATATATTTTATGAATTATAGAATTGATTTGAGTGAATTTGAGTTTGAAAAGAAAGAAAAATAATTTAGAGTGCATTAAATGGGCTTAAAAATCAAATTGGGCTTAATTAGGCCCAACCACTTTGGTTGAACCAATCCAAGCCCTATAAAGAGCCAAAAAAAGATATGCAATTTTCTAAAGAATTCACTAAGCTTCTTCCTCTCTCCCGTTTCTCCTTGGCCGAATTGGCCATTGTACCTCTCAAAATTTTTTTTATTTTCTCTCTCTAAATCTTCCATCAAATTCTACTCTTCCAAACAAATCAAGGCCTTTCTTTCATATGGTGGTCATATCTAAACTCATTTGAAGTGATTAAAGTGGTAGAAATTAAGGGTTGAAGTTTATGTGTCAAATTAAAGGTAAGTAAAATTAAGGTTTTTAATTCAAATTAAAGGCATATATTGATGTATTTAGATGTGTAGAGTTTATTTATGATGATAAAATCAATTATTGAAGCATGATTTTTATGAAAATTGCATGGATATTTTCAGCCACCTTTGAAAAAGAATGAAAATGGTGGAATTATATGGATTTAAGGTGATGAAAATGGAGATTTAAATGTGAAAGACAAGGAATCAAGGTAAGTGGATACAACATCCCTTAATTTTCATGAATTTTATGTAGTGGTATGATTATATAAGTTATGTAATTATGTGTATAATTCATGTTAAATTGAAAAAAATTATAAATATGTTTAGGGGTGTTATAATTGATGATTTAAATGTCTTAAATAAGGAGAAAAAAATTATATGGTATGGATAATATGGAAGCCAAATTGAATACTAAGAGATACTAGGGTATATTTGATGATTTAATGAAAATTAAATACATAAACATGTTAATTAAGGTTATAGATATGTGAATAAAGCTTATAAATGAAAGTTTAAGTGCTTAAAATAGAGTTAACTTATGTTAATCTAATAGTTATAAGGCTATAAAAAGAATAGTAATTGAAAATAGAGTACATAGTGATTTATTGAGAATTATTAAAGTTTAATTGAGTATAATTTACACTGATAGCATATTATACTTTAAATGAAGTTATTAGAGTATAATATATTTAATTGAAATAATAGTGAAGAATTAGTTAAATATTGATAAGATAGAGAGAAACAGACATTAAAGAGGTAGAATAGTAAAGTTAGTGGAGCTAAATTAACATTAACAATATTGGTATTAAATAAAAAGCAATAGGATAAATGAAAAGGTTTATAACAAATAATTGAATTAAGTAGGATAAATAAGTCTATCTAAGTGGTGAAATTAATTAAAATGAAATCGTAATGATAGTTATGTAGTTAATGTTTATCGATATAGAAAATTGATTAAAAAAATATGTGTAATGACAAGTACAAATGTAAATGCAATGTTTGTGAATCTGATATGAAATGGCAAGTGGTTATGTAAATCAAAATGTATATGCATAGAGTTAACGATATGTTGCGTTAAGTCTGATAAACAAGTAAATATGGATTATGAATAATCCTAAAATGTTAAATACATGATTTTGGAATGATAAATGTACAATAATGTTAAGTGGAATGTGTAATGTCCTCAACACCGATCAGCGCGGTGAACAGTACTTCCGACGGTGAATAGTATTTTTCGGGCCTGCAAGGACACCAAAAAGTCAAAAATATTTTATTGGACCATTGGAATGTATTTATCATGATGAGCCCGAGATTGAAATTTGAAGTGAAATTGAGGTCAAATGGACCTCCAAATGTCAAAAATACGAAAAAAGTAGCAAGTCAATTTTCCTGATAAGAAAGAATACTTGACTTTGTATAAATAATTAAAAATAGTAAACGAACTCTAAAAATTATCAGATTTTGCATACCTATATGAATTTTTATGTAAAATATTTTGGTGATGAGAATTGAATTTTTCGGTGATACCGGCAGTTATCGAATCGGACCGATAAGTTTGAATCGGACCGGTAACGAACTCCGATTGAGCCAAAAATTTATGTACTACCTATTTTTGATATTTTAAGAATGATGAAATCAAAATTAAAGTGATTTGGAGTGTGAAAGTAGGAGATTTCTTGTTGGACCTTTGAAAAGTGGTTATTGGGCCTTAAGTAATTAGGTTAGGCCTATTGGATTTAGGCCCAACCTTTGGTCCAATTGAAGAAGTATAAAAGGGAGAGGAGTCTGCAGATTCCAGCTCCTTCTTCATCTCCTTCTTGGCCGAGACACTCTCCCTCTCCCTATCTCTCAAATTTCTTCAAATCTTACTTAATTTCTCTTGGAATTCAAGCATCTTAACCCTAATTTCATCTCTCTAGATGAGTAATCCAGCCTCAAACTTCTGATTTGAAGGATTAAATTAAGAATTTTTCAAAGAGAAAGATTGAGGTGTACACTTGAGGTATGTGAAAATCTTGGTTTTAATTTGGTTTTAAGGCATCTAAAGGTATATTAGGGTGTCCAGAGCTCATTTATATAGTTATTTTGAGCAAAAGAAGTAAAAAAAAAAGGTTTCTCATGGTGGAATTTTCGGCCATGGTAGGAAACAAAAAAGATCTTCAAGATTTCAAGGATGAAGGCAAAGAAAAGGAAGCTTAGGCTTCCTAAATCAAGAAAAAATTATAAGTGACTACAAAATCTTTTGATTTCCCTTTTATTGTGAATTAGTTCCAATTATGTAATTAGGAAAAAAATTGCTTAAATATTGAAATTAAGATGAGGGAAGTGAAATTTGAACATATTGGATGCTACGTGAATGATTATAATGAAGAAATATGATTTTTAGGGTTATGTTAAAGTGATGGCCGAAATTTACACTAAGGTAAAAATAGTAATTTTTGCATGAAAATAGTAATTAGTAGCCTAAATTAATTATAAATGTCATATGTAGTGTCCATGAATTTTTATTGAATTATTGGAAATTATTTTAGAATTTTAAAGATTATGTAACAATTATGTATATAGTAAAAGTTGTGAAATAATTGATTATTTTAGTGAAAAATGATAGTAAATAATAAATAATGCATAAATAAATTTTATTGAAATTATTAGAATTTTATTGGTGAATAAATACGAATATGTATAGAAGAAAGTATTGAAGTGGAAGTGAATAATTGCATAAAAACGTAAAAGAAAGTGAATTAACATGAAATTAATTCACAGTTAACGAAAAAAATAAAAAGTCAACCGATAAATTTTTCGGAACAATTATTAAGTTATGAAAATAATAAGAATAATGAATTATTGGTAAATAATGTATAAACGGAGTTAAAATGATAAAAAATTGTAAAATAATGTGTATACAAATTTTTGTGGAAATTATATGTTTTACTAGAATATTTTTGAAATAAATTATTGATTATGTTTAACTAAAATATTGAATTATTAAGAAATAATTCAATAAATAAATACGTGATGATAAACGAACATGAAGTAAATTATTTTAGTATAAAAAGAAATGAAAAAGTTAATTTATGTGTTTTCGAAAAATCAAGTAATAAATTATATCAATATAATTCCTAATTGTTTCAAAAGTTGTAAAATAAATGTGTTTGACTAATTTATCAAAATAAATTAGTCAATAAAAAGTATTAAAAGAGTGAATTATTATAAAATAATTCACCCATTGAATAAAGGTTGGCATCCTGAATAATTACATTTTTGGACAGAAAAAGAAAAGGACAAAATCGTAAAAAGTTAATTATTGAATTATTAAAAAATAATTCACAAATAATTACACAAAAAGAATAAAAAATTGTGAATTATAATGCTATAATTCATAAAGTGTATAAAAGACTGAAAAGC
>JBBPFJ010001065.1:0-27888 GCA_037975025.1 Excoecaria agallocha
AAATCTTTTGCAATTAAATATCCAATTACACTTTTAAGTCAATATTATCTTACCCTCAATCTCCGAATCAAACTCTTTACACACTTTATTTTGCCCATCCTCCACATAATCATTCCATTGCCATAAATAATATCTCATTCATATCAATAATTTACATATATCATTCCATAAGTTTAATCATCCATACATATATCAAATTTATATACTAATCCATTATATATTCAATTACAACTTATCCATAACATATCAGTGGTATACATGCCATCTATTCAAAATACAATTACAATCTTAATCTATATTTCTCTCAAGAAGCCTACTAAGTAGAGGTATCAAATGGGCGGGTTGGACGGGTTTGGTTGGAGTCATTAATGGATGGGTCATTAATGAGTCAAAAAATATGGATTATTAATAGGTTGTTTCATTAATGGGTTGGATTGATTTGGATCGACTCATGAATTTAATATAAATTATTATAACGAAATTAGAAGTCACGTGCTACTACCTGCAATTAGTTGGCATCCATTTTGGCCTATTGTCCAAGTAATTATATCCATCTTTCTTCCTCGCCTACCTTCGAGATTTTCCTATTAATTTCTATTTATAATCATCTGAATTCTTATAATTATAGCCATTAATTAGGTAATTAAAACACTAAACTCACAACTGCAACTAGATTGTACAATCCTATTTAATTATCATATCAGCAGGATAAATAATATTTGATGAATTCCCGATGAATATAAACAAAAAGAAGCAACTTTTTCTGTGTTTTCGCATGAATGAAAGAACAACATGTCATGAAATAATCAGTTTTCACGGTGAATAAAAGCAACTTCAAAATCTTACACACAAAGCTTGGATTTTTTCTTTGAACAAAGATCATCACTGTCTTCTTCACTGATTAATTTCTGGTAGATATGAACCTAATTATAGAGCTGTATTTATATAATACCTGTTTGTTTTCAATAGCTCTTCCTGGGTTTGCTTTTCCTTCTTCTGCTTCGTCTTGGAGGTTTTCTTTCTTCAGATTTTTTGTCATCTTCCTTCTTTTTTCCTCTAGATGGTCCCTCTTTCTCTCCTTCTTCTTCGCTAGTTTTAGCTTTCTTTATTGTTTGAATTTGAATAAGCTCATCTTCTGGCTTCGCTTCTTCTTCAACTTCTTTTTGTTGATGGGTTTCGATGTTTTCTATAATTTTTCTTGGTCTGCCTCTCTTTCTCGGAGTCTGAAGCTGTGGCTGCTGTGGCATTAACTATGGTTTAGTTGCCAATAACCTACCGTCACCAGCGACCGCTGCCAAGCTTCTTCAATCGACCGCTATACAGAAAGTTAGACTCTATGAAGCTAATCCAGCTGTTCTTAAAGCTCTTGCCAATACTGGATTCGGTGTTTATGATTTATAGTTATTGTTAGTGTAAGCCCTAGCCCCAATGCATTGTAACAAAACACTTGAAATTAATAAAATGAGGCATTAGTTTTATCTTTTGTATTCCTGTGCATATCAATTGATAAAACTATCCAAGAATGTCGTTTCGGTTTAAGTTATCATGTGTGAGGCACATGGATTGTAAGACCTTGAAACAAATGAGACATCATTCTAAATATCCCTAGTCAGTCATTGTTATGGGAATAACAAATGAATTAAGACTAGTATGCTCTCTCTGATCTTATGAGTTCTGTCTTACGGATCATTAGGACAAGAGTGTCAATCAGAGATCATAGATACATGTTAAAGAACATGGTATCTGGATTCGATCCGCTCATGAGAACACTACATGGTACAAGTCATAAGTGTTTCTCATATGCAAGTTTTGTATCGGAGTTCTTAGACCTGAAATCTCTATGAAACTCTTTATGAATTACTGTGTACTTTGACATACACCTAACGTGCTCGTAACAGAGTGACAAGTACGGGTATGATTGGGTATGCACTGATTCATGTTAGAGAGCATGAGAGAAGTGAAGGGATTACCCCTCTCGATAAGAGAGAAAAATATCACCGGCCACTTGATCAGTGAACTGAGAAGTGTATGGCCATACCGAGATGAAATAATGAGTAATCATTATTTATCTGAGAGTTCAGTGTCACTGGAATATCAAGAAATGAATTAATGTATATAAGGATGACTAGTTCCATGCCTTATATTAATTCTGATATTTATGGGTAAGGGACTATGCGAAATTGCATTAGGTCACCAAATGCCATATGCATTTTCATTTAATTTGGAATGCTATAATATCTTGCTAGAGAATATATATAGCCTTTGAATTAATTTATTAATTCATTGCCAACATTAAATGGACCTATAGGATCGCACATAAAGCACTGGGCTTAAAATTGTATTGGAAATTAATTTAGACTTTTATTTAAAGTCAAATTAATGCATGCAATGGGTGAACAGATTTTTACTGTTAACAATTGGTCACGAGAGAAATTTACTGGCATGTGTTAGGTTTAATTTCAATTGATTAATTATCTATGTATAATTAAGTTAATTGAGTATTAAATCCTAAATTATGTTTAATCAAAATATAATACTTGAGAGGGAATTAAAGTAACCAAAGTTTAAACTAGGAATCCTAGTTAAATTTGGCAACTAATTACCTTAGTTAAGTAAGTTTGTTTTGATTAACTAAATGATGCCATTTGAATTTAAATTCTAATAGAATTTAAATTAAAATATATATCTCTTAATTATTAAGTGTTAGTGGCTGAAATTGCTACCTAATTTAAGGCACTCACACATGACTAAAGTAAGTGATATATATTAAATGAATTAAAGGAATAATGGTGGGTGCCACTTTTATTCTTCTTCTCACTTTTGGCCATGAGACTATTAGTGGGATTGGTAGAGATTTGTTTTTCTCTTAATTCTCTCATGGAAGGTGACTAACATAGAAACCAAAGAAGAAAGAACAAGAAGAGTTCTTGTGGTTTTCAAACAATTCCATTGCCTAATACACAAATATAGAGCTAGCACTCTTGATTTTAAGCTATCTTTGCAAGTGTGTGTGAACATAGAGAGGAGTGGCATAAAGGCTGTTCCTTTGGCATTGGTGGTGAAGATCTAAGGTAAATAAATTCATCTTAGTTGCTGGTCATCATCAAAATCAAGTCTTGAAGTGCATCTAAAGTTGTAAGTTTCAAAACTCTAAAATTGCATGTTTTCGATTCTAGTTTATGGATTACGTGGTATGTATGATTGATTTTATTATTTTTCCGCTGCGTGATCATCATATACATATCATGTTAAATTCCATCAGTTATAAACAGAGATATATGACCCAATGGGTTAAAAAGTAAAATGGATCAATTTTGGATTAACCCATTGGGTATTGAATTGGGTTAAAAAATAAAATGGGTCAATTTTGGGTAGACCCAATGGATATTTCTGTGGATTGGATTAGATTTGGATCAATTTTTTTGGGTCAATTTGGGTCGACCTATGGGTTTGGATCAATTTTCCCAGGTCTACTACTAAGTCCTTTGCTTTTTGGCATATCCACAACTTATTGCTTAGTGGTATACACACACACACACATACACACCACTTTTCATGTAAATCAACCAATCCATTATTCACTTTTTCTTTATTTACTTTAAAATTTTGCCCATAGTAAGTCAAACAAAAATAAATTTGAGTTGGATATCCAGGAAACTAGGTTTTATAGAGCTATTCAAATAGGAGTGGTCGAAACTCGACACTACATGAGCATGGATTGGTTAACCGATTTTTCAGCAAAAAAATTAACTAGTCCATTAATATCGATTTTTTAAAATTATTAACCATTAATCAGCTCATTGCATTTGGTTAACCAGTCCATCGATTTTAATTTTTTTGATTAGGTTAACCATTAAAATTTATAACATAAATTATAAAAAAATTAGGCATATTTCAATTAAATATCAAATGTACAAAGTAATTTTAAATAAAAATTACAAAACAAACATAATTTACTAACCAAAATTCATGTTCAACAAATTAATGAAGAAATAGTAAAACTCACAATTTCATTACTTTCCTTTTTCCTTATACTCACCATTTTATTTATTATGATAAGTTAGAGTTAGTTTTTGTCTTCTTTAGCTTAGAGTTCATGTATATATACATAGATACTCTGTTTTTTTTCTTTGAGATATAATTCATAGAGGTATTTCCAATTTCATGTTGCTTTTATTTCTTATGCTAAGCTTTGATGGAAGCTTAGGGTTTGAACATTGTATCAGAGCTTTTGCAATTTCTTGTTGAATAAGCTTTGTCAAACTTTGCATATTGTTACTTTTCAATTCCTTTTTACCATATTTAAGTGGAGTTTCAACCGTATAAGCTTGTTTGTCTTTGTGTATCCCTTTTCCATTTCCCTTCTTCTGCTTTAATTCTTTATTCCATTCTCGATAACCATGTAACTTGAGACAACTATCCTTCTCATAGCCCTCTGTTCTACAAAAATCACAAAATTTATCTTCTTTCTTATTGAAACTTCCTTTTCCTCCGTTGTGCTTATTTGATCTAGAACTTTTAACCAGCATAACACTACCATTAACATTATCACACATCATGTTGATCTCTCGTTGTCTCTCTACGCAAAACACCATAACATACACTTTGTTAACATTCGGTAAAGGATCGAATGCTAATATCTAATTCCTAATATTATCAAAGCTTCAATTTAGTTCCATAAAAAACTAAAAAACTTTATTCCTTACATCAATCTCTTCAAGTTTCTTACTCAATTGACAGCTATAACCATTACAAGAATAAATTAGAATAGGCTGCAACCTTAAAATCTAATCCCAACATTTATGAAGTTTACTATAGTAAATTGTGATAGAACTGCTTCCCTGTTCAATTGAGGTTATTTCTCTCTGGATCTGATATATTTAAGGTGTATTATTACTATCTCCAAATATTTCCTCTAATAAATCCCATAGAATCTTGGAAGTAGGACTATAAATAAAGGTTTTTGCTATTTTTTTTGCTAATGGAATTCTAGATCCATTGTTTGATCATACAATCCACCTTCATTCAAAGCTTTTATTCTAGTGTATGATCAAGTGGTGGTCAAACTGAGCCATCAATAAAGCCCAACTTATCCTTAATTTGCTTCTAACGAGTTTACCATAGAAACAGTCCAACTCATGTAATTGTTAACAGTAAGAAGAGTAGTTACCAAAACCATCATAGGGTGATCTGAACTATTTAGTTGTAGCAGATTAGCCTTTGCATGAATCCTTGGAGCTTATGCAAAAAATATTCGACTTCTTTCTCTCTTGCCTGTAGATTTAACATCATCTCCAGTAGGCGCCATTTAAGAAACTTAAGATCTCAAACTTAGCAATCAAGAAACCAGATCTCAAAAAAAATTTATAATCTAGTAACACAAATTAGAATTAGAGCAAACTCCAATAGTAAGAATAGAATAAAATACAAGCTTTTATGAAATAAAAAACTGAAATGGGGCTGATACCATGTTCAAACCCTAAGCTTCCATCAAATCTTAACATGAAGAATAAAAGCAATATGAAATTGGAAATACGTCTATGTTTTATATCTCAAAGAAGAAAATAGAATGTATATATATACATGAACTCTCAGCTAAAGAAGACAAAAACTAACTCTAACTTATCATAATAAATAAAATGGTGAGTATAAGGAAAAAAGTAATGAAACGATGAGTTTTACTATTTTTTCAAGTTTTAGGCTGCTGCATGCTTCTCCTAGGCAAGGCCAGAATAGGAATAGCAACTGGACTACAAATATCCAAAGGAATAGCTTGAACATTAGTAGATTCAAAATGAGTACCCATAGGCAAAACAAAAATCTCTAGTTCAGTAATAGTTGGAATAGAAAAATCATCCATAACAATAGGAACAATCGAAACTGGTTGTTTTGAAGATGAAGTATTTGTATAATCCTATTTAAAAGGAAAAACTTCCTCATAAAAAACCAGATATCGAGTAAAAATGCACCTTTTATTCTTTAAATCCTACACCTTGCAAGCCTTTTGAATAGGAGAAACTCCATCATACACACCTTTAATAGCCAATGAGTCAAACTTGTCTTTGCTTGGTCTATTGTTAGTACAATAACATAAACACCCAAAAGTCTTCAGATGTATATAAGATGGTTCTTTTTAAAATAGTAATTGATATGGACTCTACCAATTAAGAACATAAGAGGGTAACAAATTAATCAAAGTGGTAGCATGTAGAATAGCATGATCCCAAAAAGCTTTTGGTAAAGAAGCCTGATGAAGCAAAGCTCTCACCACTTGCAGCAAGTGCTTATGTTTGCATTCAACCACCCCATTTTGCTGAGGAGTATATAGGAAACTTTTTTGATGAATAACTATATTGTCCTGTAATAAAACTTGACAATGGTAACTAATAAATTCCCCTCCATTATCTAATCGAAGAACCTTAAAATAGTTGTAAATTGGTTCTTTATCATTTTGATGAACAATGATAAAAGTGTTGGTGTTTAAGACTTCTGTGCCATTGGATATGTCCAAGTGCATTTTCTAAGATCATCAACAAGAGTTAAGATGTAATGTGCTCTTGATATAGAAGCATGAGCATAAGGAGCCCACACATCAATATGTATAATTTTGAATTTAACAACTGCTCTAGAATGGCTTACTGGAAACTGTAATCTTGTATGCTTTTCCATGGGATAAACATCACATATATATGCAATCTTATCAAAATCAACTGTATTTCCATCAAACATGGATAAGTGTTTCATTACAAAAGGAGATGGATGAACCAATCTCTTGTGCCAAATCTATCTACTAGTTACAGATGCATTATTTATAGTACAAGCATGTTCAAAATGTTTAGAAGGAAAGGAAAAAAATAGAATGGTCAAGTTTACATGGTAAAAATTCAAAGAAATAATTGTGATCTATAACATAGAGGTTATCTATAACATGTCCCTTGGCTAGGATCTTCTCACTCTTCAATTCTTGAAAAAGATAAGAATTTAGGTCAAATTGGAATAAAAATGTTGAAGAATTGGATAGTTTATTAATAGATAATAGGTTATGGTTAAAAGTGGGAATGTAAAGGACATTTAGCAAGGTTAAAGAAAACATATGTACAGTGGCTTTAAATGCCACATGAGTGACACCATCATTGGGAAAGTGAACTTTTGTAGGTCTATTAATAGGAATTAGTGTTTGAAATATGATTTTATTTGAGCAAATATGGGTAGATATATAAGTGTCAATAATCTGGCATCTCAATTTTGTAGAAGGAACATTTTCCAATGACATACCTGCATACTCCACTTGAGCAAAATTTAACTGCTGAAAATTCGCCATAATGAAACTGTGGTTTTACTATTTTTTAGCCCCTGCACATGTGAACAAATGTGAGAACCACAACCGGTATCCAATACCCAAGTGGTAGAAATAGAAAGGTTAATTTCAACAACAAAAATACCAAAATTGGACGCCTTGGCTCTATTCTTCTTTTTTTCTTCCTTAAAGAGAGTGCAGTTCTTCCTCAAATGCCTTAACTTGTTGCAATGGAAGCACGTGCTCTCACTCTCCTTGAGCTTTTATGCCTTGGGCTTGGGTTGGGCCTGAGGCCCACTCCCACTGAACTTAGACCATGCCTGGTCATTCTTGGATTTTGCCTTACCTTTCCCCTTTCCCTTCGTGGGTCTTTTCTTAATGCCCCCTTGAACCATAAGTATGGGATTGGTCCTTTGAATGTTCTCTTCAGCATTCTTAAACATCCTATAAAGCTTGGTGACTATCTTGTTCATTGCATGCATGTTATAATTCATAAAAAATGGATCATAATCATCAGTCAATGAACCTAAGATCAAGTCAGCGGCCAAATTTTTTAGGATATGTACCTCAAGCTTCTCAAGAGTATCAAGATACCCTTTCATCTTGAGTACATGGATACTAATAAGAGTACCCGCAACCATCTTACAAGAAATCAAGGTCTTTGTTGTCACGAACCTCTCGTGATGAGCTTGTTATTGGAATATCTTCTTGAGGTGCACCATGATCGCATAGGCCTCTTAGTCCATGAATTGCTTTTGCAAATTAGGCACCATAGTGGCTAGCATCAGGCAAGTCACATCACTGGAGTCACTCTTCTTAGTCTCAACGGTTTCCCTTTGAACTACAGAGGCATTCCTAGTAGGTTCGTCAAGCAAGGGTGCATCCAAAACATACAACTTTTTCTCTTGCTTAAGAATAATTCTCGAGTTATGAGACCAGTCTATGAAATTGGTACCATTCAGTTTATCCTTTTCTAAGACTGATCATAATGAAAAGTTGTTGTTTGAAGAAACCATTTTTCAATCTACAAAAATTTATAAACTTAGCAAGATTAAATAAGGTCTTAATATAATCCCACAAATCAAATTAATATTCCTTTAAATAATTCACGTTAGTGATTTAATGTGGGCCAAGACCCATTTTTCACAACAAATCATTAGTCAAGTTGAGCTTGTACACCTAAAGAGTTAAGTTACTTAGGTAGGAAAACTCTAATCATGTCTTATGCATGACTCTTGGATCAAATGGGCTAACATCTTAAGATGTTATAGCACAAACCCATTTATTCATTGCCTAGGTTCGGGCATCCATTTCCATGTTAAGTCCAACCTATATTCATAACCCATGCCTCACAAAGTTAATCGGGCGTATCTAGGACTCCTAGTCTACGTGACCGATGATCGATGCCTTAACATGTTTCGAATTAGGAAGGCAAATTCGAGACTTACTATTTTAATGATTCATTTTATTACAACTTACATGGCATATGCTTTGTCATCCATTCATAACATGTATATGTATAAGTGCATAAAGTAAAGCATGACAAACATGGGCCCAAAAATGTACAACTAAGATTCTATACTATTACATATGAATCTTCAAGTTGGGCTTTTCCACTCCGGTGGGCTTCATCTTGATTTACAAAGTCTTCAAATAAATTATATACTAAGAAATAAATGAAACTTTTACAATAATCATTAATGAAAAGTAGGCCATATTTAATTACATAACCCAAGGCCCATGAATGCACCATGCATATTCATTTATCACACAAAATAAGCAAACAAATATACATAACATTCATGGATAAAATAATGTCCAATTTTAATTAATTAGGCCCAGCCCATTAATGGAAATTATGTACTTGTACTTTTAAGAGAAGACCCCATGATGGGCCTAGACCGAAGCCCAATGGACTAAATCCATTTATTGAATAAGCTCTCTTAAAAACCCAAAACACAAACTAGTTAGATTTGTGCCATAAATCAACTCTAGTGTAATTTCCAATTTTGCCATTTTTAATATTATGTCATACAGCTCATAAATATTAAAAATATAAATAATATGAACTAACATGAATCAAAATATAAAAATTCATGAAGAACATATAATACATTCAACATTGATAACAAAACAAACAAACAACGTGAAACTAGTTGTTTAATGCTCATATGATGCCACAATCAATGCATAAACACTTAAACGATTTTATGAGCCATTTAATAACTTAAATAAGGTCATAAACATTGAATTAAGGTTTTTTAAGATCTGATCTAATTTTTTTTGCCATTTTAATCAAAATAAAACAAACAATGTTGATTAAACATGCAACAAACACAAACTAGTCATTATTTTAAGTGATTTGTAAATTAATCAATTAAATTGTCATAGACCAAAATTAAAACCATTTTTAAAACATGTCCAGACCTGTTATTAATATTCTAAAATCACTTACAAATATGCCCAACACATTTTTACATTAAATTTTGAGAAACTAGTTGGTTACAAACGCATATCATGCAAACAAGCACCTAGTTTCATGATTAATGTGTACAATCAGGTATATATGTTTAAAACAGACCATGAACAAGTCTAAAAATATCTTAGGACAGTATATTAACATGTCATCATTATTATAATACCCAATTAACCATCTAAAATTGTTTCTACACTCACCCAATGTAAAAAACTCAAAACAGAAAATTTCAGCATCACATTTCATACAACAAACGATTTTTAATCAAGTTGTAATGCATTCAAATTACTAAAACAAACATGATTAGGCTCTGAAACCACTGAAGGAATATCACATGGCATAAGTAGCATGATCATGCAGCGGAAAAATTAAAACTTTTGATCATACAAGCCATGTAATAAACAATATAGAATCGAAACATGCAATTTTAGGGTTTTTGATTGAACTTACATCCTTGAATGCACTTCAAAACTTGATTTTTGCAATGACCAATATATAAGATGGACTTATATACCTTTGATCTCAATCACCAATGCCAAAGGTACTGCCTTTGTGCCACACCACTCTATGTTCACACACACACACTTGCAAAGTCGGCCTAAAACAAAAGTGCTAGCTCTAACCTTTTGTATTCGGCAATGGGTATAAAAATAAAGACACAAGATTTGATCTTGTTCTTTCTAGGGTTTACAAATGGCTGCCTAAAATACAAGAGAAGAAGAAAGAATTCTTTTCCCTTGAGAATTATGGTAATGAGAGAGAAAAAAAAAACTTGGCAAAAACAATTTTAATCACTTTATATCACTTCTTTAGGGTTTCCTTATGGATGCCAAAATCCACTAGGTTTAGGTAGTAATTTTAGCCTCCACCACTTCCTAATTAAGTGGTATAATTTGATTCAAATACATATAGGAATTTAAACTTAATTAACTTAATTATCTAAAGATAAATAATTTATTATCTAACGATAAATAAATAATTAATTATCCATTCCTTTTGCCATTTTTTTCACTCTTCATGGACTAAAGTCCATTTAGCAATTTAACACCCATTATCCACATTAATTTAACTTTAAATAAAAGCCCTAATTAATGCCCAATACACTATTTTAAATATTTTAGGCCTAATGCTTTGTGTGTGATCCTATAGGTCCATTTAATATTGGTAATGAATTAATAAATAATCCAAAGGCTATATATATTCTCTAGCAAGATATTATAACATTCCAAATTAAATGAAAATGCAAATGGCATTTAGTGACCTAATGCAATTTTGCATAGTCCTTTACCCATAAATATCAAAATTAATATAAGGCATGAAACTAGTCATCCTTATATATATATATAAACTAATTCCTTTCTTGATATTCCAGTGACATTGAACTCTCAGATAAAAAATGATTGCTCATTAGTTCATCTCGGTATGTCCATACACTTCTCAGTTTACTGATCAAGTGGCCGGTGATATTTTCTCTCTTATTGAGAGGGCTAATCCCTTTTACTTCTCTCATGCTCTCTAACATGAATTAGTGTATGCCCAAGCATACCCATACTTGTCACTCTATTACGAGTACATTAGGTGTATGTCAAAGTACACAATAATTCATAAAGAGTTTCATAGAGATTTTAGGTTTGAGAACTCTGGTGCAAAACTTGCAATTTAGAAACACTTATGACTTATACCATGTAGTGTTCTCATGAGCAGATCGAATCCAGATACCATGTTCTAAACATGTATCTATGATCTCTGATTGAAACTTTAGTCCTTATGATCTGTAAGACAGAACTCAACTTATCAGAGAGAATATACTAATCTTAATTCATTTGTTATTCCCATAACAATGACTGACTAGAGATATTTAGAATGAAGTCTCAAATGTTTCAAGGTCTTACAACCATGTGCCTCACACATGATAACTTAAACTAAAATAACATTCTTGGATAGTTCTATCACTTTATATGCATAGAAATACAATAGATAAAACAAATGCCTCATTTATTAACCTAAATATTTTATAACAATGTATTGGGGCTAGGACTTACACCAATAGCATTTATAGGAAGTGTCAATTGATTGAGCTAAGAAATTGTAGCTCTTACTTCCTGTAATTTTGATAATCTAATTAATGTCTTGAGATTCATTCTTCATTTTGATAGCAATAGAGTATAGCTTTTGAATAGAGTTGTTTTTCTTAAGAATGCTAGGTGGTATGTATTTTTGGGTAGTGTGGCTAATTCTATCTTGCTAACTTTATCAATTCTTTGGAACCCTTACCTCCGCCCCATTACAACCTTAATGTAAGACCTGGTGATTCTATCTTGTTCTGAGTTGTTTAGTGGAGATGACCCTTGTGGTTTAGGTACTAAAGGAGAGGCTTATAGCAGTTTTGAGTTTCGAGCGTGAAATTATCATATTTTTCTGTTTGCTTGATTGCTAGAGTTCACTAGTAGTTTTGGTTTTGAAAAGATATAAATTTGTTTTGGCCTAACACACATACATAAGAAATTATTTGATATAGATCAGTTTGAGTCTTTTTGATAGAGTTCTTTATCTAAGTGTCTTCTGTTGAGTGTTGCTCTGGCCTCTCTGAATTTTCTTATTCTGAATTGGAGTTTTGAGTTTTCAAGATTGTGGATGATTCATTTGCTTGAGGGCAAGCAAAGTCAAAGTGTGGGATATTTTGACAACTCTAATTTAATGTTTAGTTTTAAATTAATTTTAGTCTAGTTTTTAGTGTCTTTTGCTCTATTTTGCTTGCATATAATAATTTAATCCCATTCTCAGTTAATTCTAGCTTTTGTGTGATTTAGAGAGATTTTGATGGAATTTTATAGTAAATTGTGATTTTTTTAGGTACCTTATGGTTACTAGGGTTTTCCTGGTAACTGTGACATAAGTCTTCTGTCAAAACGCATCATCTTGAGGCTTATAATGGTAAGCAAAGCAATTGTGCATAAAAGGGTGTTCACCGTGACCTATGAAGCTTTCCAGTATAGAACCTAAAGGAGAAGTACCTCATGGTTAACATGTTTTTGGTAGTAACCGTGAGATAGACATGTTTTTAGTCCAGAATGCAAAAGAGAGCCATCTCATAGTTATCGGGATTTTGGTGGTAACCGTGACCCCCTTTTCAGATACATTTCGGAGCTATATCATGGTTACTAGGAATTTCTTAATAACTATAACTTATATCAGTTAAAAGAGGGATTTTTAAAGTAGGTCATGGTTAGCAAGGAATTCTTAGTAGCTGTGACCCATGTTGACCTATAAATAGCAGATTTTTCTACACAATCTGGTGTGTTAGTTTTTCTTCAATTTTAGGGTTTTCTTTCTTTTTTCTTTCATTCCTTTGTTCATCTTACATAGATAGATGCATGGATTTACTTGAAAATAGATAGATTTACAGCAAAATACATAGATAAACATAGATTTATAGTTTAGAAGTATAGATCTACATAGTTTAGAGTTTACTTCCAATCAAGCATTGGAGGAAAAGATTGAAGGACTTGGATTCAATTGGGTATTCTTCCACCATGAGTTTTAGGGTTTATTCTATCATTTTCTCTTTTCATTTTGTAATGGGTAGTGAGTAGTCTCTTATTTGTTTGGGGGATCTTTGAATTCCCTGCCCCAAAATGTGAATTTTAAACATATTTTTAGTTACATATATATGAATGAATGGTTTATTTCACTGTTGCTTATGTTATTTCATTAGTTTTCAGCTCCTCAAGTGATTTTCCAACTTTGTTGAATGGTTTTATCTTATATCTTGGTTGGATGTTGATGCTTATATGGGTTGAATGCTATGAATGAATTTTTCTTAGCTTTTCTATCAAAAATACTGTTTATTTTAGATTGCTTCGGAATGGAACTCTAAATGTGCAGTATTTTATGGTTTTAAGGTTGGAGTGTGGAGTGAAATAAATGAGTTTTGGGTTGTTTGGCTCCAAAATGGGAAAGCAAACCGAACTTAGGATTTAAGACCCATATTTAGGCTAGTTGTAAGGCTTGCTCGGGAATGGGATGCTTTACAATAGAGTAGCTGACTCCGGAATGAGATGCTTCGGTTAAGAGGGTTATCCTAAATTAGTTTATATATATTATACTAATCTAAATTAATTCACATTGGGTATAGGGTGGATGAGTGAACCCGAGCAACGTTTTCCTTATATAAATTTTTATACTTGTTAATTTTCCAAAATTTAGTTCATACTTAAATTACTTCTAGTTGGATTTAATTTCTTTTCATTGCATAATTTATTATTTAAAGTCTTCATTATAGAAATTAGATAACTTATACTCACAAAACAATTGGAAATTCTTTAGCATACAATTAATTTTCATAGCTTATACACATAATCCCTTGGGTACAATATTTGAGAGTCCTAACTATACCCCACTTTATTACTTGTTGATCTAGTGCACTTGCTAAACCAAGCAACACATGTGAAAGGAAAAAGAGAATAGAGTATTTAAGGGATGCGGGTTGGTCACTCAAAGGAAAAGATGCAAACATTCCTTCTCTCACTAAACTTAGATATTTTCTCTATTTCTTACATCTAAATTCTGCTAAAGCTTTTAAGAAAAAAGAAAGAGTTTGTTGGTTGAGTATTTATAAGGTAACAGGTTCTTCATTTTTCTTCTTTTTCTTCTTCTTCTTCTTCTTCTTCTTCTTCTTCTTCTTCTTCTTCTTCTTCTTCTTCTTCTTCTTCTTCTTCTTCTTCTTCTTCTTCTTCTTCTTCTTCTTTTTCTTCGTTAATAAGATGGAATTGTAGTGGAGAGTATGGTTGGGTATTTATGTATGGAATTATTCTCTGTAGAAGGTGAATTAAGTAAGAGTATAGGAAAGAGATTATAAAGGACCGAATTGGTGTTCTTGGATTTTATTAAAAGTATGGGAACCTTTAACTTCATGTGTATGTGTTTGTTTCTATGTAATGCATTAAAATGGTAATCTACCTGTAGTAATGAGATAAAAACATGAATAAAAGTTCTAAATATGTAAAGGAGCCAAAATAACAAAGTTACTCTAAAGAGGATAGAAATCTATCCTAGGGTTCAGTTGACCCAGTCGAACCATTTTGCTTATAACTTGAGTTCCAGAACTATAAATTGAGTAATTCTAGTTGAGTTAGAAATTAGAATTATAAACCTTACTTTTATATGAAGAAGTCAAAGTCTAACTTTATCTCTAAGATTGTCAAAATTTAGCTTAAAAACTCAACATATCTGTTGCCTTATCATTGGGAGTAGCTTACAGTTGTTTATGAATATCTTGAGATATAAAAGTGCAAATGAGGTGATTTTTAATGATACAGAAATTAGAAATAGAGAGGAATAACTTTGTAGAAGACCATTTTGGCTAGGTCTCTTTGTGAGCATTAAAATCTTTTTCAAATTATTTTAAGTCTCTTTGTGAGCATTAAGTCCTTTTTCAAGCATTTCGAGTCTCTTAGCGAGCATAAAGTCATTAAGTCCTTTTTTCAAGGTATTTTGAGTCTCTTAATGAGTATTAAGCATTAAGTTCTTTTTCCAAGGCATTTTAGGTCTCCCTAAAAGCATAAAGTCCTCTTTGAGTGGCATTTTTTATAGATAACTAGGTCACAAACTCAAAGCAAAGATTGTGTGGTGCAGCTTTATCGATAAGTTTGCATAGATCGCCCGAACACCAAACCTTCACAATTAAAGAGACAGCCACCTTGGATATGTGTCCGTAACTCTTTACTCTAAACTTTAGCTTATTTAGATACTAGTGCATTAGACTTCCCAAAGTTTGGAACAATTATAGACATTGTGTCCCGAGGCACTTTTTGATCAAGGTTACCTAATAAGGAAAGTTTTTTTTTCATAAATAGGCAAGGAATGGAAGCATTAGGCTTTATCTCGGATTTTATATTTTTAAAATGCTTTTTAAACTCTCTTATAGGATTTTAAATGTTTAAAAATCTCTTTTGGAGATTTTTCCTTTTTTCCCTCTATTGGTAAGGTTAAAATGGATTTTAGGGATTAAAAAAATCAAAATCAATGGTCAAAGTTAAAGGCGTGAGTCACACCCTTGACTCACAGGTCAAGGTTGTGACTCACTCCTTACAAAGCATTTCAATGGGAATGAGCATAAAATAGAGGAAAATATGTTTAAAAAATCTTCTTAATCTTATTTGAGCATTGATAAAGCTTAAATTGTCTTTATCTTGTTATGAGAGGAGAAGGCAGTCGTGAGGCTGTTAAGACTGTTGAACCTGCAAGAGGGGGTGCCCGGTCGGACCCAGGCGTTAGCACTCCGAAGCTTAAGTTAGTAATTTGGAGGTAATGCTAAAGAGAGAGGGAGTCTCAGGAGTTCAATACCTGGTGCCATTATGATTTTGGCTATATATAGGAGATCTTGGAGGGGGGTGCTTGAGTACCTCGGGAGGTAATAACCGTCAGTCAAAGTGGGTGAGCGGCGACATGACAGGGAGCTGATGTATGGTAGGTGTTGGCTTATACCAGTGGGTCGGCGAGGAAAGCTGTCCCATCAATCCAATCGGACACTTCTTCTGCACGCGTCACCCTCTGATTTATCTTCCTTTGCTATTAGCGGGCCGCATTTATTGGGCCTTTCGGAGATGTATTTTTCCTGGTTATCACTTGTCCCCCCCGAACGGGTCCGATCGGGCGTGGCGTTATCCTGTTATTTTGGCGGGGCTTTAAAATTTCGAGAGGTGGCCATATGACGCGTTTGTCCATTTTGAATAGTCGTCTTGCTTTTAATGCTGCGCGTGTTTCTAAAACGTCAATTCGTTTATTATGACCGCATCGCTAGATCAAGGACGCGTGGCGCCCATTAGGAGGAGAGGCTTCGGAGTATTCTGGAAGCTTTACGCCTATATAAAAGAAAGGAGATTTGAGGCAGGTCTGTTTCGTTTTCCATCGATCCTCAGCGAAGTTCTGCCAAAGCTTTGTCGGTACCTCAGTTCTTCAAATTTTGAAGATTTTTTGGAGTCTCCGTGAGATTTTGATCAAGTAAGTAAGCGGTCCATTCTTTTAATTTTATTTTTCATTCATCACATATACACTTTTTACCCTTCATTCTCCGAAAAGAATGGCTTCAAGCAGTAACCCACAAATAGATAGGAGTTTCCTGGAAAATTACAGAAATGGTGAGCCGCTGGCTCGGCCCTCACGTCTGATAGAAGCAGAGGTGGCAGAAATTCCTTCTCGATACCGTATTTCGGCCAATGTATTGGTAATGGCCTGCCCTTCTTTTATGGCGATTACGGAAGGACCATTCGGCCATAAAAGAAACGAATGGTTTATTTGCCCTTTATGGAGTTTGGATGCAGGCTTGAGGCTTCCTTTTGGGTCGTTTGAATTGTCATTGCTCCGGGGTTATGGGGTCGCCCCAAACCAATTGACTCCAAATGGGTGGAGGATGTTGTCCTGCTTTAAGATTTTGTGTCGAGCAGAATCGGTGGCCCCTACTTTGGATCTTTTCACACACTTCTTTTACATTTTCGGTCAGACTAGCGCATTGGAGTATTGTTTTACCAGCCGCCGACGTCGAAAGCTTTTTGGCATCCCAACTTCTATGAAGTATTTCAGAGAGAGATTCCTTTTAGTGGGTATGGCTGGTGGCTTTGACGTATCGCTAGTCCGATCGAATGAGGCCGTCGCTTTGGATGATCTTGCTGTAGGCCAATTAATGTATGAGGCCGATGTTAGAAAATTGCTGGAGGCCGTGAGGAGAAATGGCGGGCCTTATGATTTCGACTATCTTTTGGGGACTCAATCTGAGCCCGTTGGCTCCAATACTGGCGCGAACACAAAAACGTGAGCGTTAGTATTGGAATGCAGGAAAAAATTGATTATATTATCACTTATTTATATCTTTTGTGTGCTGTGTGTTTATATTATCAAACTTTAAACAGGGTACTTATCTTTGTTTTGTTCGTGTAATGTAGCTGCAGACGATATGGCTGGGGTCGAGGAGGTTGCGCAACAGTTAGCCGATCGGGCTAAGGCGAAGAGGGTAGCTGATCGATTGGCTAAAAAGGAGGGGAGAATCAAGAAGCGGAGGATTCTACCTGCTTCCGTAGTGCAGTCTTTAAAAGACGTTGGTAGTGATTCTGCTGCAATGACTATCACTTCTTCAGTTGCTGCGGTTGTTGCCCCTGCGATCCATCTTCTTCAAATGGCCCCCGGTCCCTTACTTGCCTCCCAAATAGTAGCGGAGCAGCATCCTCTTAGGCGACAGCAGCTGAGAGATGGGTCTGACGAGGAAGGGCCGCAGCCAGCTTCCATTGACCGACCACCGATTCAAGTGTCGGAACGAAGCGAGTCAGGTCGGCGGTCTTCAGGAGGAAGCCAGGAGAGTCGGCTACCATCATTGGAAGATATTCTGAAGCAACGATTTGGCGACGACTGGTATGCGACTGATAAGGATGTGTCGGCTTTCGTTTGCCAAGGTCTTGCTCAAGAGGGTGATTTTGAAGCAATGACGGAGCTCAGTTTCCTTTCTCGGGAGTATGAGCTGTTTCAACAGCATAACTTGGAGGTATCATTTATATGCTTGTTTGCTGTTGTTTGTTAGCTTTATGTTACCTTATTGCTTCGTTGCCTTTTCGCAGCTAATAAAGAGGGGGCTTCGCATTCATGGCATGGCGGCCTATGCCCGAGCGAAGTGGGAAGATGCTGCTCGGCAGATGAGAGAGGCTGAAGCTATTAGCGCCGAAGTGAAGGGGGAAGCTTCGTCTTTAAAGTTGGTCGTGATGAAGCTAGAAAAGGAGAAGGTCCAACTGGCTCAAGACCTTGAGTCTCGGCAAAGCGAAGTGGACCGCTTGAGAAGGAATGTGGCGCGCCTTACTACTGACAAGGATAGAACTTTGTCAGAGCGCGATCTCCTCTTGTCAGAAAAGAACTCCTTAGAGGCGGCCTTGATGGAGAAAAAGGCAGCTTGGGCTGATGATTTAGCAAGAGCGCTGGCCGCTAAAGAAGAGGAAGTTCTTGACAAATTGGGTGAGGCTCAAGGAAAGCTGCTAACCCGACTAATTTACGCGGCTAAACAGCGATTTCCTGGAGCTAACTTGGACTGGATGGAGGATGCGGGGGTTCTTCTAGATCCTCGTTCTAGTGATGATGACGATGAGGAGGAAGCACATCTGGCTGAAGAAACTGATGATGGTGTGCTAAACAGATCCAAGATTACGCTTCCTCCTGTCATAGAACCTGAGTTTCCCACATCATTGGAGGCGAAACCCAGTGTCTCTTCGCCGAGAGAGCCAACAGGAGGCCAAGCCGCTGACGAGACTGTTGCTGATCCCCCATCCTAGCCGACCGGCTGGGTGTGTATATGTAGGCTTAGATTTCTCGTACTCTGTAAAGAAATTTTATATGTAAGATTCTTTTTGCCTTTTATTTGTAGCTTTGTTGTATAATGTTGACTTCGAAGTGGAATTTTCTATAAATTTCGCTAAACAAAGGGCAACTACGCGAAAATCATACAAAATTATCATTCGAAAAGTAAGGGAGCACTTCCTGAATTTCATGAATCAGCTAGGCGTGATAAATCATTTGCTTATTGATCGGTCAGGGTTCTTGCCCTATATTTCCGATAGTGAAGAATCCGGTTAGCGATTTAGATTAGACATTAGAATCTGTCATTTGATGGGCTTATTTTGCATTTTTCGTGTAAGCCCAAAGGAGATTGTTGCCGGAGATAATGCTGAATCTCGCATTTTGGAGAACAAAATAGATTTAATTGGAGGAAATTTTCCGCTTTTAAGATAGATGTCTAGCCATACCTTGTCGTGGGAGTCGTAATGGAGAAAATCTAATGAATATTGAGCTTAAACTAAGCCTAACAAATAACTCGTTCTTGAGTTAGTGGAGAGTGGAGTAAATCCGACGATTAATGGAGAATGGAGCAAATCCGACGATTAATGGAGAATGGAGTAAATCCAACAATCTGCAAACGAAAACAAAGCTAACAAGCAAACAAACAAATAAAACATACCTTTCATGAAGATGAAGGAAAACTGAAATAGAGGAAATGGAGAAGTCATTCTTTATTGGATATAATACACGTTTACACATGGTACTTCTTGAGTACCTCGACGTTCCAACTCCTGGGGATATTCACTGCTTCCGGAGTCCTTAACCTGTAGGTACTGAGGCTTCAGACCTTAGAGATTTCGTAGGGACCTTCCCAGTTCGGCATGAGCTTCCCAACCCCGGCGTTTCCCGAGCCAATATCAGCTCTTCTGAGCACCAGGTCTCCCACATTAAAGGTTCTCGTCTTTACCTTTGTATTATGGTATCTTGCGACTCTTTGTTTGTAAGCAGCAATTTTGGCATAGGTGTCCTCCCTCTTTTCTTCTAGCAGGTCCAGATCTTGGCGTCTGTCTAAAGCGTTCGCCCGACTGGAATAGAACGTTGTCCGATAAGAGGGGAGGCCAATTTCTACAGGTATCATCGCCTTGGAGCCGTAGACAAGGGAGAATGGTGTTTGGTCAGTGCCGGCTTGTGGGGAGGTCCTGTAGGACCATAAGACACTCTGCAATTCTTCGGTCCAATTACCTTTTGCTTCACTGAGTCGCTTTTTCAAGCCTTCCAAGAGCATTCGGTTGGAGACTTCCGTCATCCCGTTGCTTTGAGGATGGGTGACCAAAGTGAATCTAAGGTCTATATTGAGGCTTTGAAAGAAGGCTCTGAAAATCAAGCTGTCGAATTGCTTGCCGTTATTTGTAATAAAAACATTAGGTAAGCCATACCTGCAGATGATGTTTTTCCAAACGAAGTTTTTGCTCCTCTCCGCTGTAATTGTAGCTACAGGCTCAGCTTCAATCCATTTTGAGAAATGATCGACAGCCACAAGGAGGAATTTCATTTGCCTTTTTCCTAGGGGAAAAGGCCCTAGGATATCCAGGCCCCATTGGTCGAATGGCCATGTGGAGTCGATCGGCATATGATCTGCTGCCGGCTGCCTGATCACTCTTCCATGTATTTGGCATTGCTGGCATTTTCGCACCTTTTCTTGAGCATCTTTGAAAACAGTCGGCCAGTAATAGCCAGCTTGGAATGTTTTCCTCTCTACGGCCCGGCTTGCTTCGTGTGCTCCACAAATTCCTTCATGGATTTCCCTTAAGACAATCTCCTTCCTCCTTTGTTATACATTTGAGCTAGGGGTGACTGAAAGCTTTTTTAAACAATTCACCGTTAATAACAGAGTAATTTAAGGATTTACGGGATACCTTTCGGGCTTCTGCCTTGTCCTTAGGTAATTGCCTCGTTTGCAAGTATTGTTTAATGGAGTCTATCCATGTTCCCCGAATCGGCTCTACCTCCATCATTTCTGGCTCGTTTAAGGAGGAGCTTGCTTGATCGATAATAGTTATGTGTTCTTCCACTGCACCTTGCTCGGCAGCCGACATTTTGGCAAGTCGATCGGCTGCTAAAGTTTGATCTCTTGGCGCCTTTTGCAGGACCCATTGGGATCCGACTTCGTTCAGCATTTTGAGCGCCTCTTTGACCTTTTCCAGGTACCGAATCAAATTGGCTTCTCTAGCTTCAAAGGTACCTAAGACCTGGCTCGTCACGAGCTGGGAGTCGCTTTTGATGGTGACGGCTTTCGGTCGGATGGCATGGAGTAATCTCAATCCCTGTAAAAGGGCTTTATATTCTGCCATATTATTTGAAACTTTAAAGTTGAGTCTTATTGCATACCTGATAACAATGCCGAGAGGTCCTGTTATCACAATACCGGTGCCTCCTCTACTGTCATTTACAGCCCTATCGACCGTCATTTCCCATCTGACGGGCTGTGTGTGACTAACCGCATTATCACCGGTGAATTCCGCAACAAAGTCTGCCAGAGCTTGGGCTTTGATCGCCTTTCTGGGTTCATACCTCACATCCCATGACTGAAGTTTGATCGCCCATCCCACCATTTTTCCCTCCAAATCGGGGGTCTGGAGGATTTTTCTTATTGGTTGATCTGAGCGGACGACTATTGTATGCGCTTCAAAGTACTGTCTTAGCTTCTTTGCGCACATCATGAGGGCGACAATGAGTTGTTCAATAGGGCCTTTCTTTAGTTCTGGACCTCTGAGCACTTGGCTCACATAGTAGACCGACAGCTGTTAGGTTTCTTCCTCCCTGACTAGGACACCTGCAACAGCTTCACCAGAAGTTGATAAGTACAAGTATAGATTTTCACCTGGGAGTGGTCGGCTCAACAGAGGGGGATTGGCGAGAAATTGCTTTAGCTCGCCAAATGCTTGTTGGCAATCAGCATCCCAATCAAAGGTTTCATTTTTTCTTAATTTTTTGAAGAAGGGGATGCATTGCTTGGCGGAGGAGGACACGAATCGCCCAAGAGCCGTGACTCTGCCATTTAGCTTCTGGATGTCTTTTCACACTGTTTGGTGGCTGCATTTCCAATATCGCCTTAATTTTGTCAGGATTGGCTTCAATGCCCCTTTGCGATACCATGAAGCCTAGAAATTTGCCTGAAGGTACCCCAAAAATGCATTTGTCGGGATTGAGCTTCATCCGAAATTTGTTCAGTGTATTGAAGACTTTTACCAGATTGGCAGGATGTTGTTCGGGGCTTTTGCTTTTAACGATCATGTCGTCTACGTAGACCTCCACATTTTACCCGATCTGATCCTTGAAGATCTTATTCATCAAGCGCTGATATGTAGCTCCTGCATTTTTTAATCTGAATGGCATAGCTTTGTAGCAAAAAGTGCCATCATCTGTGATGAAGCTAGTTTTTTCTTGGTCCAGAAGCCACATCATAATCTGGTGATATCCAGCATATGCATTGAGGAGAGAATAGATGGCATGGCCGGCAGTGGCATCCACCAACTGGTCTATGTTGGGCAGGGGGTAGCTGTCTTTGGGACATGCTTTGTTAAGATCCGTGAAGTCGACGCACATTCGCATCTTTCCCGATTTCTTTTTGACCAACACAACATTAGCTAGCCAATCGGGGTAGTCGACTTCTCGGATCGTTCCCTCTTTTAGCAGCTTATTAACCTCCTCGGAGATAAATCTTTTTCGCTCGGGACCATGTCTTTGCAATTTCTGCCTGACCGGCGTACAGGCTGGATCCACATTGAGTTTGTGGGTGATCACATCGGGGTCGATTCCAACGATGTCTTCCGATTTCCGAGCAAAAGAGGCATGGTAGATCATCAACACCTGCATGACTGCTTCTTCAGCCTCCGTACTCATACTGGTGACAATTTGAATAGCTTTGCCTTTGGCAAGCATTCTAGTTTTGATTTCTTCTGTGGGGTCCATTCTTGGCTCTTTCGCTCGTTCAAATCGTTATAAGCCTGGCTCGACCAGCATAGCCTCTTTATGATGCTTGATCATAGCTATATAAGCTTCTCTTGACGCTTTTTGGTCACCTCTCAATATGGCGACGCCGCCTCTGGTTGGAACTTTCATTACCATGTAGCGGATGCTGGTGACTGCCCCTGTCTGGAACAACAAAGGTCTGCCAAATATGGCATTATAAGCAAAAATCATATCTACAATCATAAATGTTACCTTACAGGCATGGGCGAGAGCTTCCTGACCAAGCTCAATAAACAATTCGACCGACCCTACTACTGGCACCGTGGCGTTACCCAAGCCGATCAACGGTGTGATGTTTGGCTTAAGCTCCTCAACCGGCAGCCCCATCGCCTTGTAAGCTTGGAGGGTGAGTATGTTCACTGCGCTCCCGTTATCCACCAATATCCTTTTCACATCGAAATTATTGATCCGTGCTCTGATGACAAGGGCATCTTCATGAGGGAACATGACATCTCGTGCATCTTCACAGGATATGGTGACTAGGGCTGGCCGTTCAGAAGTTTGGGAGACATAGACACCTTTGCCCTTTTTTGGGAGAATTCTTCTCCATAAGACGATCTGCCGGTGATCATGTTTATAATGCCGGCGTAGGGTCGATGGGGGTTCACGTTTGTCGATTTTTGCCTTTCATCGTTGTCGTCATCAGAGTCGTCTCTCCTGTGATCTGATTGTTTGCAGGGGGTCGCTTCCCGTGCTGGGCCTACAAATCTCTTGAGAGAGCCTCTTTGTACCAGCCGTTCAATTTCTTCTTTCAGCTGATGGCATTCATCGGTCGTATGACCAACATCTCTGTGAAATTTGCAGTATTTGCCGTTGTTCCGAGTGCGTTTGCTCTTCTCTTCCATCCTTCTGGGCCAATTTATTTTTCGGTGATTCTCTTTAATCCACATCAGCACTTGCACAGGATTAGTGTTGAGCGGAGTAAAGGGTCGGGAGTGCGAACCAACCCCCCGATTGAATCTTGATCGATCCGCTTCTTTTCTCTTTCCGAGATTCCTTAAAGTGGAGGCTCGTTTTGGGCTTCTAGCGAACCACTCTGAAGTCACTGCCCTATTAAATGCCCATCCGTCCGGGTGCTGCAGCCTATCCAATACATTACTTCTCCCGCCTCGATTGGATCTCAGGGCATCATCCAACTGAATATGCTGTCTCGCCCTCTCCATCATGTCGGAGAAACTGACTGGCAGCCTCGTTGTTATTGACTCAAATAACGGCCTATCAGTAGTACCATTGGCCAAGGCGGTAGACGCCATTTCCACGCTCACATTTCTTACTTCTGACATCGTGGCTTAGAATCTATCTATGTAGTCTCTAAGACTTTCATCTGTCCTCTGATAGAGGTTACACAGATCACTCATAGATTTTGGGGTCCTCGTCTGCACAATGAATCGAGTGATGAACAGCTCCCTTAACTGTCTAAAAGAAGTAATTGACCCTTGCAAAAGTTCGTGAAACCATGTGAGGGCGTCTCCTCCCAACGTGGTGGGGAATATTCTGCAGGTGATCCTCTCATCGTAGGTGTATACCTGCATTTTTGTTAAATACTCAGCAAGATGTGTGGAGGGGTTAGTTTTACCTGTATATCGATCCATTATCACGTCCCGCCATTTGGGGGGTAGCTCCGATTCTGTGATTTCCCTGCAAAATGGTGAGGTCGTGTTGCCACAGGTGTGGTCTTCAAACATTCCTTTCTTGGAGCCTGCCAGCCCGAACTGCTTGAGCTTTTGCTTGAACCACATATCTTCTTTACTCATGGCGGTTAGGACGAATTCATCCCTCCGTCCCCTCGTGCGGCTATGGTTGGGGGTGCACATGAAAGATAGGTCGTTCCCAATGGACGAAGTGGACCGTCTGCTAGGGATATAGGAGGAATCCCTACTCGAGGATTCTACACCTTTCCCTTTGTCATATCTGCCTGGGGTGCTGGCTCTTATTCTCCCGTTATCGTGAGCTCTCGGTTTGTTAATGGAGATTCCCTTGTTCCTCCTTCTTTCGAGCTCCTCGGTTGCGAGATCCATCTCGTGACTTCTTTCATAAGTCCTAGGCATCTTTCCCTTTTTTAGGGTTTGGACTATGCTTTGGTGAAGTCACTGAGAATGGCATGCATGTCCCTAATGGTGACGGGGGTATCCTCTGGCCATCGCATGGCTGCGTTGTTAAGTTCTGATTAAAGGTCGCCTCTAACAGGAGACCTAGGAGACTCCTCCCTTCTCTCCGAGGGCCTAGATCTGCCCTGGCTATGATGATTGCGCTCCCCTGAAGTTCCATGCTCATTAGATCTCGAACTTGCCATTTTGCTCTCAACGAAAGCACCAAATGATAAAGCTTAAATTATCTTTATTTTGTTATGAGAGGAGAAGGCAGTCGTGAGGCTGTTAAGACTGTTGAACCTGCAAGAGGGGCTGCCCGATCGGACCCAGGCGTTAGCACTCCGAAGCTTAAGTTAGTAACTTGGAGGTAATGCTAAAAAGAGAGGGAGTTTCAGGAGTTCAATACCTGGTGCCATTATGATTTTGGCTATATATAGGAGATCTTGGAGGGGGGTGCTTGAGTACCTCGGGAGGTAATAACCGTCAGTCAGAGTGGGTGAGCGGCGACATAATAGGGAGCTGATGTATGGTAGGTGTTGGCTTATACCAGTGGGTCGGCGAGGAAAGCTGTCCCATCAGTCCAATCGGACACTTCTTTTGCACGCGTCACCCTCTGATTTATCTTCCTTTGCTATTAGCGGGCCGCATTTATTGGGCCTTTCGGAGATGTATTTTTCCTGGTTATCAAGCATTAATAGCTCAAGAGAGTTTTTTTGGAAGGGTTTTCAATCCCTAGATTTGGACAAAAAATATGGCTCTCTCTATTCTTCTCTCTCTCTCTCTCTCTTTCTCTCTCTCACATTCTTCTTCCCTCTTAAAAACATAGACACAAACACATTTCTTAAGAAAACTAGAAAAAAAAAAAGAGAAGGTAAAAATAGGAAAGGAAGACCAAAAACGCTAGGTTTCCTTAGTCTTTGATGGAACCAACTTGAAGGTAATAGTCAAAGTCCGTAAAAATCATTTAATCCAGTGTTAGAATTTGATTTACAGTGAATATTTATTTATTCTTTATTTTCCTTAATTTTTTCCAATCATTTGATTTATTGAATTTAAGCTTGTTAAGATGTTATTAATTGAGTTTTATGCTTATTTCATTCGTTAATTCATGTTAACTAATTAAAATCATGTTAAAATTGAGTAAATAGGTAAACTAGAATTTACTATTCATCATCTTCTTCATTGGTTGTAAAATCTTAATTTTTATATTTCTTACTTTAATCTTGATTTTTCTCATTTAAATTGTATTTTTCAGGTGTTTTAATGATTTTTGGCCTTTTATGTATTAAAATAGTTAAAATTGTGTTTTTGGTGAACTTGGGTGATTTTCCATTGTTCTAGTGGCTGGAACTCGATTCTGGATGGAGTCACATCCTTAAGTTGGACCAAGTCATGCCCTTGTACCATGACTCAGCCTTGAACCGGGCATGATTAGCATGCTGGATGCATCCCTCTCTCGTGCGCTCAGCTCATCACCTGCATATCTCCTTCACTCACTTTCTTTTCTTTCCTTTATTTTACCATTGTTCACTAGTCCAAACCTTGTTTTTAACATCTCAATTATTATTGTTTTCTTTCATTTGCTTTACCTGTTTCTTCCGTCTTTATTTTATTCATTTCACTTCATTTTTTTATTCATTTTACTTTAATTTATTTATTACTTTATTACATTATGTTAATATTATTAACTTATCCTTTCATCAATATATCATTTTACTTTATCATATTAATCTTTTGTTAGCCTAATTATTTAATGTTGGGATAAATTAATTAAATTAATTTATCATTTTACTTTCAATTTATTATATTATTTATTAATTTTTATTAATATTGTTTTATTTGTGTTTATTTCTTTTGCTTAGTTAATGCTTGTGATTTACTTGTTTCATATTTTATATATATTTATGTATATATTTAATTTCCTTTAATTTTATTATATTATTGCCAATATTTTATTATAGTTAATATTTACTTCATTTTTCTTTTTTTAGTTTAATTTATGCTATAAGATTTATTAAATATGTGAATTTATGTCCCATTTACATATTTATATGTCTATCTTACTTCTTATTTGTTTAATCTACCATAGCTATTTAAATTATGTTTTAATTTAATTTAATTTTTTGTTTATTTGTGTAATATATTATTAATATTTTTTATTATTAAAATATGATATTGTCATCATCATCATCATTCACTATAATTGTTGTTACTCATTTATTTCATATACTATCATAATGTTAGCATGATTTTTATGTCTATTATATCTACTAAATTATTTTATCTACTAATTTATTTTATTTATCTTCTTATTTATTGTATTTATTTATCGCTTTAACATACGCATGCCTATAAATGTTGCATGAATTTTGGATGTATCATGCATTTTGTCTAATTTATGTCTATTATATTAAATTATTTATTTATTTAAATCGTTCGGTTTAATTAATTGTTTACTCTTTATCATTTGTTATATTCATTATTAACCAGTATAAGTTTTCTATCATATTTTAACACACATTCATATGTCAAAATTGGTTGGGGATGGAGGATAAGGCGGAGCGGATTAGCTTAGGATTTGTTCTATTTTCTCATTTATTTATTAGTTAGGCCTGCATTTTATTTTCCTTTATTCCTTGCAAAGCATGTAATAATGAATGATTTTTCACGAGCTTAAATTT